>CM076648.1:27228263-27399266 GCA_038496675.1 Rachycentron canadum | reverse complement strand
ACATATACACAAAACCCCACCCAATCCATAAACACACACACACACACACACACACACACACACACACACACACATATACACATACAGGCATCTTCATCCCACCACTCATAATGACACCACTAATGCCTCCAATACTGAAATATTAACTCTGTGCTTTCCTTTCCTACACAATGGCTGTAGCTCTAATTACAACAACAGCAGTGATAGTATAAGGCCAGCAATGATTTGACTTTTCTGAAATCACTCACACACATTAATGATAAATCACTGAAAATATTCACTGGCAATGTTGAATTCATTTCAGTTTCTTTTTATTTATATAGCACCAAATCATAATTCCAAGACACATTACAGAGTAATATCAACACCTTACTATTACGGAAACAGTTTCACCATGAGCAGCACTTGATAGTGGCGAGGAAAGGAAGAAACAAACACGACTAGACTAGAGTGTGGGGTGGGGGCGTTTGCTTCATTTGAACAAATTAATGTCATTGGCTTATTGGCTACTTCACTATGTTTCAGTAAAACAGTGGGTACTATCAGCAAACCTAAACAAGTAAGCACTGAATGTGAACATGCAGTGAACAACACACGCTACCATTAACAATGAAAATTATATTATATTATATATAATAATTATATTATATTACAGTTATTATGTCTGTTACATTAGCTGTATGCTAGTAAGTGCTAGAAGGAAAACAGACAAAAGAAGGAAAATGTGTCAACAGTGTTGTGAAGCTGGGGGACAGTGATCTGTTCAGCAAGTGACCTCTGCTGGTCACTTTAGACAACACTATTTCGGAAGGGCCATACAGGCTATTTCCACATGTAGGCAATTCATTCATGCTATGTAATTATAGACTACATATAAAAAAGTGGCCATAGTTTCCGGGGCTGTAAAGTGAAGCCAACGCACAAGTGCCTTAAACCTGCATTCTATCTAATGACCACCCCTGTTTGCAAAAAGAGGTCAGATTGCTTATAAGTCTATGTGAAAATGGCCTTACTTCTCCTTTGATTTATTACCTCAGTAATTGTTTTTTTCATGTGTTTATGGTCTCAATCACTAGGTTCAAGTCTTCTTCAACACAAAATGATGTTCACTTTTAAATGCTGGTCCAATTTAGAGGAAAATAGACCATAAAGTAGGGTATGCATGAGGGTGTGGCTATCTGTGATTCACGGTGACCTGCCTGATAGCAGGTCAGATCCAGCCCAACTTTTTTCAAAATATGGTTTCTTCAGGTTTCAAAAAACCAAGATGGCTGACGGACAAATTACAAACTGGAGGCTTCAGAACAGAAGTTCACAAACCAGTGGCTGATGTAACAGAGGGTTGCCACTTGTAAGTAATATATTACATACTTTTTGGATAAAAGATATTTCATGTGTGAATGAAAAGACTGAAACATACTTCTCTTTAGCATAGAGAATATGCTATTTACGTAGCATGTGCATGTTCACCTATTGCTTTGAAATTAAAATAAATAAATCACGTTTAAAAAAAAAAAACAAATTATACCATGTGAATTCTGCTTCACGAGACTAGGAGAAACGAGAATACAATAGAATACAAGCAAAACATACAGATGTAAAGAGTATTAATGATTATGGCAATGACTGATACTGATAATAATAGTACATTTATAAATAACAGCTGTAAGATAAAATAGTAGAGGAAGCAATAATAGTACTATAACTAATAATAATAGGAGAGAGAAGACAAGAAAGAAAGAAAATCAAGAAAGAAATTAAGAAAATTAATGACATGTAGTAGGGTGCTATAAATGCATGAAGGACAAAGGGGGTTGGGGTGAGAGAGACAGAGGTGAAAGAGAGATGGAGAGAGAGAGAGAGAGAGAGAGAGAGAGAGAGAGAGCTGCTACAGCAGTCTAGGCCTATAGCAGCATAACTAACTATCCATTCCTATGCAGATGATCGCATAATTGGTTTGCAATTGGTTTTCTTTTTCAAGAAGAACATCTGGGACAAGGGTAGGTTTTTTTAAGTAAAATTTTAATTACTGCACTCTTAAAAGTCTGCGGTACATAGCCTATTGATAAAGATAAATCACAGCATATATATATATATAAATATATATATAAATCCTCCAACTTTATGTCTTGTGATAAATTGTTGGATTGATTCTTACATAGTGTGTTATTCTATTTTTGTTTAGTTTAAATTATCATGAACTAACAAACACCCAGAAAAACCTGGGACAGGATACTACTCGGTATTTAGATGCTGGTTGGTTTCTGGGACTCAAGGCAATATGGGGTAATGTGTGTCTGTGTTAAGTGGGATCTAAAAAATGGCTCCAGGAGTCGGAAGGTAAGTTTAATGTAGTGAGAAGATCTTTAATGTCCTCTGATGAACCTAAAAAAATTCTGAAAGTAAAGAAAAGATACACTCACTATCTACATCAAGAGGTGAAAAACAAACAGCCAGGTCTGCTTTGTCACTATGCTGCTAACCCTTGTGTATTTCTCCAACAGCAGTACAACGCCTTTCTCAAGGCCACTGAAAAAGCTGCCACTGATAAACAGATGAGAAAGCATTTATCCTATTCAGCAGTGACCCATTCTCATACTCTCCTATTTAAATATATAGGCAAACGTTACTGGGTCATCATCATAACTCTAAGAGTACAATCTGACAAAGATACAAAGGGACACTTGGCAGTAGAGTAGGCACAAGAAGGTGGAGACCAGGTGACAATGAACAGGCCACAAATGGGAAAGGACTACAACATCATATGTTACTGGTGTCACAATAAAACAGGAAGTACTGAATACCCAAAACTGAACATCTTGTAGTGCAGTACTACAAGAGCTTGAAAAAGTCCATTGATCACATTGCACTCTATCTGAATATAATAAATTGCTGTTCAAAATGATCTCCAGTCAATAAAAACATCTAAATACAGGCATCTGACAAACAGTATTGAACTCTATTGATCTGTAAGGAATGTACAGGCAATTATAAAGGGCACTTGTATTTTTACACATTAAAAACTCTTCAGAGCTGTGTCAGGTTTAGCCACAGACACAACACTGACATCAGCAATTACTGTTATAACCAATGTTTTAGCAAATTGCTTATTTACATGTACAGAAAATGTATGTTAATGTATGTTTCCTCAAATCTCAGTCCCAGTCCAGACTAAAATGCAACTTCACAATTTTTAACCTACAT
Source organism: Rachycentron canadum (assembly GCA_038496675.1). Classification (NCBI taxonomy): domain Eukaryota; kingdom Metazoa; phylum Chordata; class Actinopteri; order Carangiformes; family Rachycentridae; genus Rachycentron; species Rachycentron canadum. Next base: position 27,396,062 of record CM076648.1, on the reverse strand, counting down.
GGGTCCAGTAACTTTTTCAGTATGATATAGTTTAGGTGTCATTGAATCCAAAAATTCTCCTTCGTATGTAAGAATCATAGCTTTCACCTGGATGTCGCAGAGCTTGACCTTATGTGGGTGTGTTAATCCTCCGGAGGCCCAGTAATGCCACCACTGGCCCAGCCATGGTTAGGCCCGGCAGTGGGGCCTCCATTGCTAATTGGAGGCTATGAAGAATTTGAAGGCATGCAAATATCTCCAGCTTTACTCAGATACCCTTCTGTTCCACTTCCAGTCCTCTCCAATCCCCTCATTCCACCTGACTGGAGGAAAGGAGGTGAACACAGCTGCTGGTTTGTTGCCTCTTTCCCGTGGGGGGTGGGGGTGGGTGTGTGTGTGTGTGTGTGTGTGTGTGTGTGTGTGTGTGTGTGTGTTTGTGTGTGTGTGTGTGTGTGTGTGTGTGTGGGGGGGGGGGGGCTTGGGCTTCCAGGCCAATGTCATATACTGTACATCAGAGGAGATCAGCAAGCCAGCCTGAAAGTCAGATGACACCAAGCACATGCACAGTACTCCTTTAACCACCGCCTCCCCCCAACCCCCCACCCCACCCCTTTTTTCATCCCTCACCTCCCCCGTTATCACTTACTGGCATTTCTCTTTACCCTTACTTGCTGCTTCCTTTAACTCCCTACCCCGTCACTCCTTACACCCTCTGCCAAGTTTCAACTCACCTGGCTCCCTTAGCCCCCACCCCCCACCCCACTGCCTTTCCTATAGGACAGAGCAGTAAAAGGCAACCTGCTATATGCTGGTGGTTAAAAAGAGAACATGGGAGCAAAAAATAATACTGATAGTGCTTTGGTGGGGGCTGTCTGGGTAAAGGACCAAAACAGACCAGGCACGAGGAAGATGTTTAGACTTGGGCAGAGAGCTTGTCAAGACCATCAGGCTTTAGCTGTTGATGAAGACCTTTTGGTTCAGGACTAGAGAGTCACTTGACATTCAGAGGGTGTTACCAGAATAATTGTTAAAAATCCATCTTTATCTGCAGCAATATCTTTGGTCTCACACTGGACTGTCCTGTCTGGAGACAGGCAAACTATCAGTGCCATGAAGTTTGGTATAATGTGCTTACTCCATGATAATGCTAATGGAAAAATGGATTTCTTAAGGGAAACTAGAATAAGCTCATAACAGTCAACCTTTACATATGAAATACTGTGAAGATTACACATAAGTCATGGTGGGGATGAAGAAGTCCCCACTTTACATATTTATATATACAAATCTATGAATACAGTTTTTTTTTACTAGGCACATAAACAGTGAAACCATTTCGTCATGCTCCCAGTCTTTCTGCTGGGCTTGGTTAATGATTGTCTGCATGATTGTTAATCGCTTCCTGTCAGTTTGAGTGGTAAGACCATATGTGGCTTATTTCCCATTAATGTATTAGCCCATTATTGTCATTATTTGTAGCATTAAGTCAATATTAAATTTAATTTACCTGCATATACAGAACATAACAGATTGCAGAACCAAAGTGTGCGCGCACACTGAACGGCTGATCATGACTGAAACACTGATTGTTGTGTGAAGTTGCTCTGCTGTGGTTAAACACAATGGAGGAGATCAATGACAGAAAAAAAGTTTGGTTTCTTACCTGCTGCTTTTATACATGGTAAATATTGTCAGATCATCTCAGACTGTGTCAGTCAGCTGTTTGGTGCTGAGCAGTTAGTGTACAGTGAGCCACAACAGTAAATTTATGGACCAGACAACTAAACAATGAGCCACTTATAACAAGATTTCTTTGTGGGTTTAACAGGACAAGAGATGCCTCTCATATTGTAGCATGTTTTCACATTGGCATTTAAAAGGTAAAATAAAAAATAGTAAAGTAGAAAATTGTTACCCCAAAAACGGATTATTCACTGCTGATGAACAATTCAGGAAACACACTTGTGCAATAACCTCCTGAATCCCCTCCTAACTTGTCATATGGTCATATGACAAGCTGGAGAGCATATTGGAAAAGTTGAATCATCATTAACTTCAAAAGTAGCATTGAATAGGGATGGTCACTCAGGCACAGCCACTTGCTACTGCTGCCAACCTGGGCAACAACAGCTTGGATTGTGTTTACATTGGAAACAATATGGTTGAGGATGTTTACACATGATGAGGTGATGATGTATGTCCTCTGTCTGAGAAGCACCTGATTCAGCTATATCATAGTCACTGCTTGGAGACATACAAGAAAGCACGTAGAATAGAAGACATATAGAAAGCAGCTCTGGTCAATCAGTGATTCAGTGGTGTAGCTGAGAGCAACAAGGAATCTGCTCCTATCCAGCTTCTCCCACCTCATGTTTTCTCTTCCAGCCTCTCCTCAGTTGTGTCCTCTCTGAACTCTGACCAATGCACATCTGACGACCAGAAGGGAAATTTGATGACTCCTTTGTTGCAACTTTTTGCCATACCAGGGCATAAATTAGCCTTCTCTCCTGTGTGTTTTCATCCTCCCCTGGGTTGGTCTCTTGTCTCCCACAGGTCCCCTCAAGATCTAGCAGCACATGCACATGGTCACTTAGAGAGACAAGTGTTGAACAGTCCATCCTCACAGCACTACCACACACCATGCTTCCTGCCCCCACTAATACCACGCCACCACTCCTCTGCATCGCTTTACTCTCAGAGGAAGTCCCCTTTTCCTGAAACCATCACTCTCGGCACCCTTAGGTCAGGAGCAAAATGTGACTTATGGGTTAAGACAGGGACAGGCTCTGTAGCTTGTGTTTGTGTAGCAGCTAAGAGCAACACATATGGCTAACCAGTGTGTGGTGGTTTCTGGTGTACGGCGTTGTGGGCGGAAACCACCATATTTTCTTTGCCTCCCCTTTGATTGAAAGAAGTCTACATTTGTTATTTTTACAACTAGACTCAACTATTTGACCTTTCTTCGAATTACCATGTGCTTCTTGGCCTTACATTTTCTGGTTTATTTGGACTTGGTGGAACTGCTGCTTACTCTCCGTTGCCTGAAATATGACAACTTACTACCACCTTACAGGTCAAACTAGTTGTATGACTATGACACAGCTTTAATGCAACTCCATATACAAATAAACACAACCTTTGAACTATAGGCTAAGGACTCCACATCATTTGTCAGTAAAAGAAAGTCAAGAAAGTACTTAAAGCTACTATAAAATATAACAGCAACAATTCCTGGTTGAAGCTTATATCAGGGTTCAGGCTCAACAAAGCAAAGTTACATCAGTTTAAGACATAGGATGTCTCCTGGAGGTTTCAGCAGGATTGCTCAAAGGTATCTTGAGGTATGAGCAAATACACCCCCAATTGCACCAATCAATATGGCACTTCAGATTTGGATCACGTTCGCCAAATTTGGTGAGACTAAAAATCTATTGAAGGAGACTTATGGTGACTAAACAAATCATTAATAAGCCAGTTCCTGCTATGGTCAACCCTTCATGAAGTTTGTTGATTAATATCCATCCACCCATTCATCCATTATATACCATCTATCTGTCCAGGGTCACAGGGTAGCTGGAGACAGTTCAAACCTATGCAAACTCCAAATAGAAAGGCTCCAGGCCCAGGGTTCAAACCGAGAACCTCCTTTGCTGTGAGGAGACAGTTCTAACCATGCAGTGCACCACCATGTCACCCTGATCTATATAGGCATATTGAAAAATATTTTGTAGTAAATGGAAAATGTATTCTGTGGCTCCAACAATGAGTCAGTCCCCATAGACTCCCATGTTAAATGTCCAATGCTTTGTGTTTTCATGTTGAATTATTCCCATTATCTTTTATCCTTCCTCTTTTGTAGACAAATATGTATCAAAGAACAACATGTTCCATGTTTTTGAAAAAAAAAAGTCCTGATTTATGAATAATATGACAGTTCACATTGGCAAGATTATTTGTTCCTGTAATTATGCATTTTCAAACAAGAAGATTAAACAAATTACACAAATAAAAAAGGAAAAATAAGAAAATTTAAATTAAAATTTGTATTTGAATTCAGAATGTAAATTGTGTGTTTTGGCTTGATTTATTTATATATTTGGTCAATCAATACACTTACCTGTCATGCTCCTTCAACCACAAATATCAATAGATTCAAATCCTGATGCAATCATGTACAAAAAAACTTAATGACTTTAGACAGTCTGGTTGCACACCTCTCAATAAAGTCAATCAAATATATCAATCTACCACCTGTAGATAACCCAGTCGATGCATAGACACAACAAACTTCCTCTCACTCCAGTGGCCAATTATCACTCAATAAGTATGGCTGTAACATTATACAAGTAGTCTGAGTTAAAATGCCAGTTTAAGGCATTTTTCAAGTTTTATTGAAATATAAGCAGTTCAGTTCCACTGAATAGTCTTTAATGGTACAATTAGTATTGGGTAAAGTAGGTTGTACAGACAGAATAATTCCTGGAAGACACTGACCACCTGAGACTGAAGATCCTGAAGTATTCCCTTGAGTGAAATCCTAGCAGAAATAGGAACTTTACCAATCTGAAGTAATAAACTATGTCATGTGACAAAGTTGACACAACTTGAATATTGATAATGATATAGTAGGAGAAAACTAACATGGAAGCATTTTGTTAGCACTATTTCAGTGTCACAGTAAAGACTGTCATGTCGATCTGTATAGGGTAGTTCTTTGATTTACTAATGGATACATCATATAATGCAGGGAAGTTATTCTTTAATGATGTTTATGTAAATGATTAGTGTTGATTAATGGAGCAAATACATGGAGTAATAATATTTCTCAATAAGCTCAGTGCATTTGAACTTTAGCATTACCTGAAATATTAAGCTGAGGGTTCATAAGACAATTCAGGCAGGTTCTGATTAGTTGACATTGGTACAGTTTGGTTTTTATGGTATCCTTTTGAAAAAAAAGTCATCCTGCGATGAACAAATGAAACATAACTGATCAAACCCAAATTAACTGGTGCAAGTAATTCTGATGAAGACTTCTGATATTTGAACTCTACAGTAAAACAATTACACCCCTCCCATCAGTGTTCTTTCAGAAGCTCCACCCCAATGCAACAACACAATGGTGAAATCCAGAGCGTCTTAAGCATAAACCTTATGATAAAGATATCATCAAACAAAAGACATGCACACAAACACAGCCAGTTTCTCCTTAAAGCTAAACTTTATCACCTGGTACTCAGTAAGTTTATAACACTATTATAGGTTGCAAGGCTCAGTTTATATTGTAACATAAAAGGTGAGAAAAATTGAAAGCTGACAGCTATTAACTAGAGATAGTGTAAACTCTATCCAAGAGTACGGACTGGGTTTGGGTCCCGTACAGTCAGTACAACTGAGAGCAACTGATTAACTGGGTTAATCCACAGTTATACTATACTGCAAATACTGCAAGCAAACTAAATAAATCCAGCTACTGTATAAAACTGATTTCCATCAGAAACTGTGTTTTCTTCATGATAAACAACTTGACAGAGGTAAAATTCTCAGTGCAACTTTGACAAATTCAGAGAGAGAAAGTGTAAAGCCTTGAGCTTTTTCAAGTGTTGTGCTTAGATAGAGAGGCCCAAACAGCCACAGAGCTCCACTGTACTCGTCAGAGAAGACTGGCTGTCCAAGGTCAGTTTCTCCAGGCGCAGGAAGGAAAGACAGTGAGGATTCAGAGGAGTGAATTGAGCAGAGGAGGGATGGCATGATAAGAATGAGAGTTGGAGGAAGGAAGCAATGATAGAGGAGTAAAATTGTCTGCTGTGGTAATGGTAATGATAATGGCTGTGCCCTTTTTCATGTTCTATCATTGGGAGAGGGGGCTTAGAGATTTATTTGGACATCAGTACCAGGGGAGATGGAACTTCAGGACATGGCCTGACAGGAGGACCCCTGAACTCCCTCTTGCCAGAGCTGCTTGGGGTCTTGTGAAATACCCAAGGGGCCCCAGCACTAGCCAGTGTGTGTGAGAGCCCTCAGTGGTGTCAGATAGCTTAAGGCCTTTTTTAAATGTATTTTTCAAAAGGGGGGAAATCAATAAGTTGGGTTGGGGAGTGGCGGCTGCAGAAACATGAGCCTGTGATATTTGCTGTGAGGCAGGGCATGTTCAGAGCACTTGTCAAAGATGGGCCTCTAAGAGCATGTTTGGACAAAAATAAGTCGATAAATGGACCTGAAGTCACTTTTTTCTTTTTTCTTTCTTCTTCTTGCAATTATCAGTGGCACACTAGCTGTTTGTACACTAGCTTGTGTACAACAATCTGACTCTATGATACTAAATAACTCTAAAAAATTGGTTTTAAACTCATTAAAAATAGATGCTGTATAACGCATTAAGGAGAATGTGGAGGTGAAATCATGCTTTTCACTGGATGCTCCCACCTTATACGCATACAGTGCAGAAAATGCTTCTACAACACTGGGTGAATGTGTTACCTTTTGTTGAAGATGTTGTCCTGATCTTCTGTTGTTCTTGTCAACAAATTAAATGAAAAGATCAAAACCAACAAAGTTTCTGATTTATTTACCTTTCTCTGTAGCACTCAGGCTCATCATCTTATTGTTTCCTTTATTGTTTCCACTTATATAGATAATTTGTTGTAGACAGTTTTCAGTAGTGGATTAATACACATTTGGTGTTCTAGTGAGTACACAGGGCAGCAGGATAGTGCAGTGAGGGACTGAATCAAAATCAGTGGTAACTGATGCATTTTTATTTTTTTGGAAACAATGGAGCTAAGTTTTTATATTAGATTTGCTAATCATATGTCTTGGCTAATATTCTGGGGTTTTGTTTACATTAATGTACAGCATCTATTAAATCTAAGAATTTAAGAATATTTCACAGTTGAAAAATAAACCTTAGTGATCTATAGTGGACAGACTGTATAATGGTAACACTGTTTCTGAACTATATCAAACTTATCTTTAGCATTTCTGTGCTAACAAATATTAGTATTGGCTGGCCAGTATGTTGGAATACTGGTTTAGCACAATAAGCTGATATTGCCTGATCTTGTTTGTGATATGTTTAGAAGGATAAGTTAGTATATTCAGAACCAAAAACATTTTAGCCACACTAACATGAAAAATTAAATCTCCTCCACATGCAGTCACATTGAAGATAGAAAACAGTTTAGGGTGGGTTGTGAAATTGCAGTGACAGCAGTGTTATTCTTCCTCACCCAGGGCTTCCCCACCATGCATCTTGAATTGCACTCTGGCCAGAGACAAAGCGGGTAATTGGATTCACATTGTGTCTGTGAGGGAAGCAGGGAACAAACGCCTCCTCTCCCCAGGCTGCCCCATGGCAGCCAGTGTGATGGTGATATTGTACTGACCCGGCCTATCAGGGGTCACAATGAGAAATTATAGTGTCGGCTGTCAAGCTGAGACCCATATTCTGCCCATAGGTAAGACACATTCATAGCTCCAGAAGACTAAACCAGCGTCTCTGACACACTCACACACACAGACACAAGGAAACACACACACACTCGCTTTTCTGAGGACTCATTCTCTCTCACTGCACAGCCCTGCTCTCATTGGGTTTATGGGCCTATCGTTGCCCTCCAGGGGCAGGAGAGGGGAAAGAAATTACCAGCTAGAGCCCAGCTTAGCCACTGAGTCAGAGTGACAGGCATTGAGGGCTGATGTCTGCTGGTACATGAGTTCATACAATTAACCAACATAACACTTGTAAAAGGCAGAACAGCTCATTGTTTTTTATCCAGGCCACATTTTAAAAAATCTCCTTATCAGAAACTGAAGATCAGATGCAAAAAATGCAAGACCTTGTCCAATGAACCTACTTAGCAAACAGATCTTGTTTAGTTGTTGATTTATTTCATAAACCAGTGTTAACTCCAGCCTCACCAACCACACTGGTTGTTTTTTTCAACCCTATGATATGACCCACAGAAGTGTCTCCTGGTATAGCGCCCCATATGGCAGCAGGCATACCAGGCATTGGTTATCATGGTTTCAGCAATAAACATGCATACTTACCTTAATTACAATGGTTACTATACTAACAGTCATGGCTTTGTTAGGTTCAGGAAAAGAATTTTTAATTTATGTTAAAATAATGATAATACGGCCTTTGTTTTGCAGAATGGCTGACGTGCACTTGTTGCTCTACTACATCACCGTGCTTTTCTCTTTGCCACTGTCAATATTACTACGACCTGCTCACATGTACAACTCACTCAGGTCACTCACTTCTACAAACCTGCAATCTGTCATTGTCCATTGTTTGTTTACAACAGGGAAACCTAGAGGAATGGATTTAATGTAAGTGCTGACCATTTCAAAAATAATACTGATCCTTTGACCTGCTTTTATTTAGACTTTTAAGTACATACACACACACTGCTGTGGGTATTTGACCTCTCCTAGCAGCCAGCCATGTGCTTAAGAAGAACCTGTCTCCTGTCCAGTTTTTTTCTATCAGCTCTCCCATCACACACCAACACCACAGCAGCACTTCAAAGAGGCCCACTTTTGATGCTAACTATCAATATGCATTTCATCCTGCACTACTTTCTCCCCAGTATTCCTCCTCTGTGTCTTCTCTCCACAGTAATTGCCTTCAAAGCCAATTAGCACAAATTATTTGTGACCACGCTGGTGGTAAAAATCTAACACTTGTCGGTGGAGGTGTCCCAGAGGTCAGATGTATTAGCTCAGTGGCTCTCATTTTCTGTAAGCTCTTTCTGGGCTCTACTTGTACAAATAGGCTATCAGCATAACCCGTGTAACCCTTCCTACATTAATCTCCAAATGTCTTCTATAAATGCATTATTAGAAGAGCAGCAGCTCACAATTTTTCAAGGCTCACAGGGCATGTTGCCCCAGACATATGAGACTAGTAAGTATGTTTAGTTAATTTCTCAGGTTGCGTGTTGGCGGTTTGCATCCGCAGCCTAAGCTGATGTTTGGCTAATTTCCCCTATTCCCCCTCGGAAAATGCATGTTTTACCCTGTGAGCCAGATCAAAGCAGAGACGCTGGGATCAAAGACCAGCATCACGCCGCTTTGGTCACATCTGTGTTGTTTACATGAATGCTAAAGGCACTTATATCAAATATTACCAACTTTGAAAGATATATGTGTTGAATCAAAGTATTTTGATGCCACTTTTGAAGTACATCAGTGCATTTGGGGATAATTTTGAAAATCTCCCCACAATTTCACAACAATTTTGTAAGCCTTAAACAAGATGGGAGTACTGAGCCCTGGTAGAGTATGCATCTGTTTGCATCTCCCCCACATTTCGAAATTCCGCCACATCCTTGCTATCAACAGCAAGGCTCCCTGTAGGTATGTCTCTGAAGAGCTTAGCCAGGCTCCCAGTGTCCATGCAATGGACTTACAGGATCAAACACTCCCATCAGTGCTTTAGCATTTGAGATATAAATATAATAATAAAAATAAAAAAAAAAAGGGTGAGAAAGAGATGGATACTGTAAGTCTTTCAAGCTGTTGTTTATCTGTTGACCTCAGATATTCTCTCCTCAGTAATCTCCCCTGACGGGAGGCTGGGGGGTGGGGGGGGTGGGGTTCAATGACCTGTGAGCCAGCCTGCTGTTGGGCTGGGGGCAAAACACTCACCTCCCCTCCCCCTTTACCTCTAACTGGATTATAGACCTTGCCATTCCCCTTGCAAAACAGCAGACCAAATGCAACACCCAACACACACACATACACACAGACACACATATATATATATATCATCCCTGCAACAACAGTTACCCCTCCTTGTGGTTCCATACCCCTGTGCCCTGAGGGTGACGGGGCACAGGGGTATGGAAAGACAAACCTCACTCCATAGGTCATAATAACTACAATGTTTTCTAACATTGACTGGAATTTTTTTAACAAAAAGAGAAAACTCTGATGGTTGTCCCTTATTTTGACAGATTAGAGCAGTTAGACGGCTGTTTCTGTGGCATCACACTCACACAGACAAAAGCACAGACATTTTCTATTTTGCACTCAGGGTACTTTGCGGAGGTGTACTTTGTTCTTGCAGGATCAGGAAATCCAATCAACATCTGATCATTCAATGTGAAAAATGTTCCCCATCTTGAAAACTCTGGCTGAAGTGACTTTGAGTTCATATTTCAGAACCAAATAACAGCCATGGGAAGTCATCTGACTGAGTTAAAGATGCAATTCTTAATGACATCTCGCAAAATGTTTCAGTAACTCACACAAATGCCCACATGAACACAGTGTGTTATGCAATGGAAAAAAACTCATTCATTTGCTTCCTATATTGTTGACATGAAAAGACAACAGTTTGTCTGTTTTTATCTCTCCATGTTCTTTCAAATGCATAATCTGAGTTGTTTACAAACATTAAATGCTATTAAACAGCTTTGGTTTGAAAGTTAAAATTAAAATGATGGTCAATAATAAGATAAAACTACAGACCTGTGCATCAACATGATGGACAACAAGAAAGTCCAATGCAACCTCTGCCTCTACACCCTCTCTCTCTCTCTGTCTGTCTTTCTCTCTGCCAGCAGCTGACCCCTGACAGAGTGGTATGTGTTGGAGATAAGTATGTCAGGACTCAGGAGGAATGTATGGTTCAGTGGTTTGAGGTGATCTGCTGTGTCTGGCTCTGTTAACCACTGGACTTTCCAGATACATGTGTGAATGCACACACACTCATATAGGCACATACAATACATACAAAGTGCTTGATTCCCAACCATGACACCACAACAGCAGAGACAAGGCTCATATTAAACAACATGTTAAATCACTATTTCCCCATTCACAATATCTCTTAAAAGACCGGTATTTAATATAGGCTCTATATACCTACACAAATAAAGTATGAACTCATTTATTTTAACGCTTATCTTTGGCCTGTTAAAATCTATTATTGCTTTTCTCCCTGTTGACCCCATTCTCTATTTGCTTATTTAGTTTGTTACATGTCTTACTTAAAACAACACATTTCAATCCAGTAGAAAAATAAACAAAAAAATCATATCACTTTGAGAAAATTGTACAAAGATATACAAAGATGTATATAAAACAAGTCATTGTACAGGCCTGGTGTTAACTGTAACTGTGATATAGATATATATATACTGTAACAGTTTTTGTTTTTATAACTAATTTCCTCCTTCATGAAAACTGTACAAGGGTGAATTTTTACATAACTCACATGTTTACATTTTATTAAGGTTCTAAAGTTATGTGACAGGTGGATAAGTGACGTGAACACAAGTCTCAGCTACACATGCACCCCACCTCTTTGCCCATTTTTGGTTTAACCAAGAGGTAGGTGGAGTGAGGCACTGCTAAGGTGGTGACAACAAAACAGCTCACTCTGAGCTCCAACCTCTTTTTAGAGAACACTTTTTGAGGAAAGATAAAAAAAAAAAAAAGTTCTGAAGAACAAAAAACAAGTCTATCTACCTGAACTGTATTTGGGTGCAGGAAGCAATGTTCATGGTTCATGTTCAAACATTTCTAATAATGCAAATGAGGTAAATCAAGGGTAAAAATGTGTTAAAAAGTGAAAAACTGCAGTATGATATCTTACTGCACTGTCTCCTTCTCACCTCCCTAAGAAACTATGAGGGGAAATAAAACTGTATTCCCAAACACAAAGAGAGAGGACATAAAAGACATGTAGACTGTATACCATATACTCCCACTCCGAGTGCAGGAGAGGTGTGCAGTGCAGCTCAGTTCAGCAAACAGGTCAGCGCTTCAAGGTCCTCCACTGGCTGACTGACAGTTTACTCTCACAGGGCTGAGTGGCCTGAACATTTCATGTGTAAACCAGTGCTAGTCTGGCTAGTTTGAGATGTCATGAAGAGGAGCTGGCAGGTGGAGAGCAGCCACAGCAGATGCAGTCCGACACTCCCAGCCCCCGGAGCAAATTCATCAACACAAATGCCTGCTCAGGCAACCGGAAGAGGTGACAAAACACATCAGGTAACTTTGCCTTTCCGGATGTTTCCCACCCTCTCCTGTCACAAATGCGAGATGCCTTCATGTCAGACATTAATGGTCATTGGTAGCGACAGGCACCTTTTCTGAGGCAGGACATGTGGAGTGGAGGTGTTTAACTGGTTGTTAACTGGTGCTGCAGATGCCAACTGGTAGATGGTAGCCAGATAAAAAAGAGCCACAAACACAATAGCAAGACTGTCTCTCATTGCCTCAGAGGTCATTAAAGCAATTAAGTGCTCAAGTGGACACATGTTGGGAGAAAAGAAGGTGCATAATTAAGAAAGTAAAGCTCATTAGTGTTGATGTTGAATGATTTTCTCATTCTCTTCAGATGCATGTATTGAAAGACAAAGCGCTAACCAGCAATGTCTCATATCAGAGCCACTTGAGTTTCATTGTGGTTAATTCCAAATCATTAGGAAGACGAATGAGTGAAATAAAAAGTCTTTGTTTTTTTAACTGCTCAGCATTAGTCTGATAATTGTACAGGAATGTAAAGCAAATATATCAAATTGAAATGGGCTTCTTCCTCTTCTTCTTTTGACTTATTATTTCATGAGTTTCTGTTTTACTTTGGAATCACTTGTTCTCCTCTCGGTTGAGACTCTTTTCCTGTACCTTCTGTTTCCCCCCACTCTAATGTGTTGCACCTTCTGGTGCCAGTTGGTCTTTGTACCAAACTGAAAATAGTTCAGTTTAGTTATTTTACCTTGTCTCAGCTTCTAATTGTCTCCTTGATTTGTCTGCCTGTCCTTATTTGCTCTTTTATTTATTTATCTTTCTGCCCAATAAAGAGGCTTTGATTTCTGAAACCCATTTTCGTGTCTGACTTGTGCATTTAAGTTCATGTTCTACAGTGGCCAACAAGGGCAAAAGAGAAACAGTGGAGAAACAAGTTACAAATTCAGATGCAGATCCAAAAATATATATGAAAATAAAAAAACAAATACAACAGTGGAAACATGATGCAAATGAAAAAACATGGTGCAAATCCAGAAACAATTGAAAAAAACAAAAACACACAAAGCTCTGAAACCAATGCAACAACAAAATGCTGCCTATCTAGACAACACAACAGAAGTGCTCCAGGTAGAACAGCTAGAGCCTCAAACCAACAGACTATATGAGAGTGGACATAGACAGGTCTGAAAAGTTAAGCCAATGCCAATGAGCCTTAAACCTGCATTCTATCTAATGGCCATCAGGGGGCGACTCCACTAGTTGTAAAAAGAAGTTAGATTGTACTGAAGTCTATGTGACAATGGCCCTACTTCACACTTGAGTTCTAGCTCAAGTCCTCTTCAATACAACTAGATGTTCACTTTTTTTTAAATGATGGCCCCATGCAGAGGAAGATAGACCATAAAGTGTACGCATTAGGGCCATTGACAGACTGTACTGGAGATGACCTGCCTGACAAGATAGAGTACATAGCAGGTCAGATCTACTCCTCACTCTTCCTCAGCTCCACCTTCTCTTTCAAATATGGTTTCTTCTGGTTTCAAATAATCAAAATGGACAATGAACAAATTACGAATTTGAGGACACTCGCTGTTGGGTCAGAGTCACATTTAATTAGCATGTGTAGTTTTTCACATTTATGGACAAAATATTTTCCTAGTATTAAATTATTATCCACTTAATTTTTTTGTTTTCCATTCAGACCAACTTTTATATTTTGATATGTTGTAGGTGGAAAAGTGTGATTATTGCATGTTTTTCATCTTTAAATGTCAAAATCCATATAACACAAATTAAAAATTTAATTAGGGAAAATAAATAATCATTTTTCATTTTTATAATTAAAAAAACAAAAATGACCGTATGAGCATTTTAATTCAAATGTCAGATAAGTTCAAATAGGGAATAAGGCACGTCAGACAATAATAAAAGTTATTAAAATAAAAAACTCAAGGACATCTGCTGAGAGAACAAAACTGTGGCTAATTATCATCTAATATCCTCCATTTCTTTATTTTCTGTTGTACATACTTGCTGTTATTAAAATATATTTTAATAAGAGATTTTAGAATGATTAAAATATTAAAATATATTTTAATAACAGACTTTAGAATGAATTAATATTGAACAAATATGAAGTCAATAAACGAATGTTACACAATACGAGTTAAATAGTTTGATACACAACATTGTTTTTAATAGAATATCAGAAATAGTCTACAAAACATGAATTAAATTATTTTCCTAATATCTTATTTTAAAGGAATCTTTCATTTATATTTTTTTATAATATATTATCCAATTGATTTAATTTACAGAAATGTATTGGGTTTATACTTTGTGTTAATATCTGGAACTAGTAAATGTGTACACTGTATTGTAATCAATTGTAATGTGCTCAAGTGAAAATTGACAGAATAAAGTCACTAATTTTGCTTTATTTCACTCTGTTTTAATATATTTAAAAGTACAGTTGCAATCTACATTCAGGCACAGCTGTCCTGACCACAGTGCTTCAGGGAAAACCGCTGACTTGCTATATATACAATGTTCTCATGCACAGAAATTCTAAAAAGTGTGGGAACAAATTGTCCATTGGCCAGGCAATAGAATTTTATGTGCTCGGTGTGGAAAATTGTGGCCTATATATTTTTTCCACTCTATGACAACTGTATAATTAATTTATATCATGACATAAAGACAGGCAGACTGACAGTGATTAGAGGTTTACTGTACATGAGATTCGTGATGTCAGTTTTAGGTTTATTTTTGGTTTATTGACCAGATCTCACAGCACAGAAAAAAAAAAAATTAGGCCAATGAATTACACTATTTATAACTGCAGCCAAATTCAAGAGAGGGCTTTATTTTCTAAAGAGGTTTAGACATTTGTCATTTCAGATCACATAATCAGATGTCCAAACAATGCAACTATGTACAACAGAAAATAAAGAAATGGAGAATATTAGATGATAATTAGCCACAGTTTTGTTCTCTCAGCAGATGTCCTTGAGTTTTCTACAGGGGGATTACATGCTAGAGCAGTGTGGGGGGATGGCAGGGTGGCATACCAAATTCAGTCATTAATCCTGCAGAGTTCTCAAAATTTCACATCATAGCCAGGGCTGGGGCCGTCAGCAATCCCCTCTGCTTCTGCAATTGGTGACATTACACTGAAATATTAAACACTTGTGTGCATCACGCTTTTTATGCACTGACGCATATTTTGTGTAGTGCTTAGGAATATTAAAGCATAATTTATATTTCAGGAGTTTGACACCTTGACATTTTTGCACCTCTGTTTTGAATTTCAGCATGCGGTTTGACATGTTTGTATTAATAACATTGTGATCTCAGAGGGCCATGGCCGCAGGCTACTTGAACAAGACTACTAAAGAAAGGGATTTCAAAAGGAATTGTAGAGCAGCCTAGGGACTCGTCAAAATCAGCCCTGATACTGTTGCCCTGATAAAAATCCATTACCCACAAACGTGAGGGGTGTGTGTGTGTGTGTGTGTGTGTGTGTGTGTGTGTGTGCATGCGTGCATGCGAGTGTGTGTGTGTGTGAGAGAGAGAGAGAGATACGGAAAGGGGCCCGTGATTTTTCTCAAACAATGCCGTGTGTTAAGGGTGTTAAGTGTTATATTTGGCTGTACTAGACTCATTGTGGTGAACTAAACCTAGTGTGAGTTCCTCACTGCATCAAGATTATGTCTGATCTCCTAAAGTAAACTTAATTTTGCTCTTGTGTTAGAGCAGCATGGTGCCTGGTAATAAGCAGTATAGCTGTTAACATGAAGCTAGATACTACCAGTGCCGACAGTGTATTTTGGAAATGTCCATCAAAATTTAGCCACTCTTGACACATTTCCTGTATTTTCTGGTTGTATTCTATTAAAGAGACTGAGAAATAATTCTTACATGGTCATTATAGCATTGCTAAAGCAACAAATCTAAGGGTGGTCTTAGACATTTGCACAGTACTGCACATGGGTAGACAGTATCGCAAAACGGTCGGTTACACTGAAGTCCAACAACACTGTAAAACAGCCATTTCAAATTATAATTTGTGATAGTGTCATCCCTAAAGCCTGTAAATGTAGGGTCATGTAAATGTAGGGTCATGTAAATGTAGCCTGTAAATGTAGGGTCATTATAATCATTTTAAGTCAAATGAACAAACAACACAATAATAATATAACACTGTGCAAATACTAAATTTCACTTAGGCAGAGATATTATCTTTCCCTCAGACAAATGTAATTCAGTTATACATTCAGATATTCTTTTACCTCATCATTATCTGCTTGTTATCCATTTACTGGCAGGGGGTATGTAGACAGCACAGGTTCTGTAAAGCGATTCGATTTGAAAGCTGAAACATAAGAATTAATATGCAGTTAGTACTAGACTGGTGTAACACAACACATAGGAGCAGAGGGGAGTGCAAGTCAAACACTGGGTTATTGCCCTGCAGTTGTGGAGACATGCACTCTATACGTCAATTAAATATTATCAACTATACCACAGCCAGACACCTCTGGGGTGACATTTATCACCCAGACATGTGATACTTCCTTAGTCCAATGTACGTTTTGTGTGTGTGGGTTTGTGTGTGTGTATGTGTGTTTGTGGAAGGTCTATGGTTTATAGATATTAACTCTCTATAGGTCATTAAAGGTCTAAACAGTATGCAAATAGAAGTTGGCATTATAAGAGCTTATTCCTGATTGATCTGTGTGTAATATTGTGCATTTTGATAGATGGTGGAGATTGAATTTCTTTTGTGTGTAAATATAATGGTAGTTTATCTATAAAACAATAGATTAAGTGTTTTTATTATACAATTCAAAATAACATGTAAATGTCATGATACTGGATTTACATGCATTTGATCATTGTGTCTTATTGGAAGGGGATTTATACTATTACAGCCAATACTATATAAAACTGATATGACATTATATATGTATTATATATGTATATGGCATTATAATGGAGTATAATGCAGCTCAGGAATAAAATGTAAAAATGTGTCATTAAAATATTAAATTAAGACTAAACTAAAATTAAAATTTGACAGGAAAAGCATCTTGACATGACAGTTTTATCTTAGAGTCCAAGGAACTAGAGATTTCCTTGGACTAGGGAGTTCACATAAACACAATTTGGAGTTCCTCAGCAAAGGGTCTGAATACTAAATAAATAAGAGATTAAATGGAAGGTTTTGTTTTTTAATAGTTTTGCAAAAATTTCCAATAGCATATCTTCACTTTGTTGTTATTTTGTTGTTATTGAGTGTAGATTAAGGGACAAAAATGGCACTTTTATCCATTTTCACATGAAATTTACAACACAGTAAAGTGAGGGGGTCAATATATATAATAAATATTTTCTAAAGCCACTGTATGTCTTTACAGCTAAAATTAATTCATCCTATTTAAAAAAATGGCCTTCATGTTCTAGGTTTTTCTCATTACTTTAAGTGATGGCCTGTTGGGGCATACTGAAAGAAACCCAGCTCATTCTTCATCACAGTACTGTAATAAACCTCAAGCTCATTTGTAGATTGTTGTCATTTTCATCACATGTGCTGTCCTTTTTCAAGACATCTATTTTTACTTCATCACTGCCCTCTTAATGTAAACCACAGAGGCCTCAGACAGTCGTGACCATCTGAACTGTTCTCCATCACTGCATAAAGTGCCTAGCTCCACCTGAGGGTCTCGTGGTTAATTCAGCCTCAGCCCTGCACTGGCTCGTTAAATCTGCATCATGAGACAAATGATGATAAATGTTTTGACTTTGATGTGTTGTAAAGAAATGTAGCTTCACATTTGACTCAAAATACCAATGAACACCCAACAAAAAAAATGTTTTTCTGTTGTTTTGGAAAAGATTCACTTTTTTCCTCCTTGAGATAGCTACTCTTAGCCACATTTGACCCAGCCACCCCAGCTGCTGTAGATATAAAAATCCAGCTGTACAGTCTGGATAGAGGCTCTTGATATTGAGAACATAGATTGGTTTAATTGAATTTCTAGTGTCCACGGCTCCAAGTCACCAGAGTAGAGATAATTCCCTTATCCACATCAATGCAGACCCTCCGCTGGGCTCAGTGAAAGGGGCTGGGGACCTGCTGTTTGCTGGCAGGATCTGCCACAATCAATTACACAAGCCTTGTTAAATACCCCCGTGATTTCCTGACTCACCCCACACTGACTTGAACTAAGTTAAAGAAACCAAACAACAGCCACTGAGACAAATAGCACCAGATCATCATCTGGCTACAGAGCAATTGGTGTCTCAAGATGGCTTAAGCTGGCTGAAGTAATGTTACAAGATGCTAAACTTGTGCTGCTTGATGTGGGCTGTCCTGCAGCTAGCCAGGGATCTGATGAGGAGGGCTGATCATTGCCCTCACAGTAACCACTACATAGATGTGATGCCTCACCAACCTAGGGGCTCCTTTCATCCTGTTCACTCACCCAAGTGTGCATTCTAGGCCCAGGCTGGTGCCAGCACACACTTGCACATAAAAAAGAGAAGCTTACATGCACAGGACTTCATTGGAATATAATTAGTTAAATATTTCTTACCTTTGTCTTCCTTTCTTATATGTGCAGTGATTGCTTTCTCACATCAAGCCACTAAAATGAGCTATTTGAATATTTTTTAATTTGAATTTATTTTGTATTTAAATATAACTTGGCTCTGCAGTGTAAATTAAAGAGCGTCAATTTACCAGTTGTTTACTTACCAATCAACATCAAACTTTATCAGCCTTCATTCCTTTACTCACCAACAGCTGTCTCCAGAGGTAGGACACAAAGCGAACAATGACTCATTGAACACATTATTTTACTGAAGTAAGCACTAACAAGCTAACCCTTGTAAATTAAGCCTGTATCAGCCGATCTCATCACTTTCCAGTAGTGACTCCAATCTGTCTTGAAGACATATTATAATCGCCAACCCATCACACCCTCCACAACTTATTTACCAACAGGGTAGGAACTTCACAGCAACCACAATAGCCATGGCTATCATTGTCCCTCAAAAAAAGTTGTTTGCCCTACAGCCACCCTGGCCTCTGTGTCCATGTTACCGTCAACATCACAAAGTTGCTTTTGAAACATTACTGCCGCAGTCCTTGCTGTCTCTATAGAGATGAGAAGGTGAGATGAAAGATGAAGTTTTGTTTCCACATATATCTGTGCATGCAGGCAATTTCAACTGATCTCAGAAGGGTAGAAGCTGAATCAAGGACAGTTTGATAGGCTGTAAATTGGAATGTCCGCAGAAATGACACAGAAATTATAGATACTATAAAACATTTGAACGTCTTTTTAGCTTAAACTGGTTTACCTTGTTGGGGTCACTGAGGCGAATATATTAAGATTTTCACATCATTTGTTTCTTTTACTGATAAGAAATTCAAGCTATTTATTTACAGGCATCAAATCACTTACCTTGTGCCCTAAAATATTTTGTGATACCAAACGCCAAATTAATTTGCCCCAAAAATAAAAATTCCTGGTCTGCCAACCAGTCTTGCCAAGAGCTTCAGTTGTCAATTCCTTTACAAAGCAAGAGGTTATAATATGTTCTCTGAAAGACTACGTCTTTAAGGCAGATTGCAGGCTACAGTGAGTCGCTGAGGGAGTTCAACCTGACTGGGGAAAGCTGGTTAGCATGCTAACCTCAGTAAAGGAAACAAAGTGATTAAAATAGAAACAAAACACGAGGGTTGTTTCCACCCATGGAGACAGATACCGAACTCACAACATTTCTTCTAGGCTGGTAAGTAAACAGTTTTTAATGCCAACATTAGCTATGTAGCTATAGTAAAAGAAACAGCTTTAACCTTTAACTAGCTGGTCAATGCATAGTGTTGTTAGGGATTATTTTTAATTTAGGACTAACAAATATTAAATAAGTGTGGTCTTTGACAGTGCATAGGTCACATTTCATTGATTATATGACAATACATATACAATAATACACAACCAAAGAAATACATTCAACAATCTGGCAGTATTAGTAAAGGTATTGTAACGTGTGGGTTTAGGCTAGACCCAGAAGCAGACACACTCAGGAAAATGGGTTTAAAGGTTTAATAAGGCAAAGGTAGGTTGAGGGGTGGCAGAGGCAGGCAGGTTAGTGAGTGACAATCTGGCTTGATGATAGCTTCAGGAACAGTGAGGAAGAGGCCCAGGCATGAGGCTCTCACAAAGTATGTGGAACAATCTTGCATCAAGTGCAAGAAGAGCCAGTGTACTTAAGATGGAGCTGATGAGCTGACGAGACACAGATGTGCAGAGAAATCAGCTGAGCATGTGACGATTGGTAAAAAGTAACACCAACAAATTCTCACAGACATAAATAGCAACTTGTTTTGCTGCACACATCTAGGTCCCTATTGCATTCCCTATACTTACTTATATATGTATATATTTCCCCACTCAGGCAGTCTTTCTGTGTTTTTCCTCCTTCAACATTATAACATTTGGTGTTCCTTGACTTTCCACATTTTTATAGCTCTTCTCTCAGCCCTTGGTATTTCTCAAGCTTTTCGTGTTCCTTCTACCTGATGTTGCTGTCACTTGGGATTGCTACATTCATCACTACCACCTTCTTCTACCGTTTGTCCACCACTACTGTGTCTGGTTGGTTAGCTAGCACCAGTTTGTCAGTCTGTATCTGGAGGTCCCAGTGGATCTTAGCTTGTTCATTCTCAACCACCTTTGGAGGTATATCCCATTTTGACTCTTGACTCTGCACAGTCTGCACCTGGGGTCCTGTCTGGTGTGGTAGACCCCAGCCTCTATTGATCTTGTTCTCAGGGCATGTTCCTGTGCTGCCATGTGCTGCTATGTGCTCTGTGTGGTCTTTCAGTCCAGCCTTTTCCAGTCATTGGAAGGATTTTTTAATATCAGCTACTTCTTCTATCTGTCGGTGATGTATGGTACAGGAATTTGTCTTCCCATGATGCTTCTTCCTCCTCTTCCATCTCCTCCTCATCAAGTTTCTGCTGCCTGAGGTATTCACTAAGCAGGTCATCCCTTGGGGTCATCTTCCTATTCATGCATCTCTACACACACACACACTCACACACACACACACACACACATATATATTAAAAAGCTTTTTTTTAGCTTTATTTTTTTAGCTTTATTTTATTTTTTTTATTTTTTTTTTGTTTGTAAGCCTCCAGGCTGTTGTGTACAACATCACTGTATCTGCTTGTATTTTATGATTTGTAGCAATTTTTCATGTTGTGTAGGAATCAACAAATTGGTAAAGATATTTCTTCATTTTTTTTGTGATGTATGTGTTGTCAGAATGGTTAAAATGTTAAATGTGTGCTAAATGTTTTGTTATCCTAAATTGCATAGTCTAAACTGTAAGATGTGGGACTGGCTCAAACTACAGGGGCCATGAAAGAACATGTCACATGTTTATTAGAACATCTTTGGGTCAGAGCAAACACCATTTGTTATAAGGATCAATTAATTCCTTTTAATTTGACAGAAAATGTAGAATTGCAGCAGCTTACTCAATAGCCCATGATACATTGTTAGATTATATTGATTTGAATATATTCATAAATATATAAAGGATTAGTTTAATTTGAGTAATTTCCATGTACTGTATTTTCAGAGTATCAACGATAATTTGATTGAGAAAACATGAGGAAACATTTAAATTCCTTGGGATTTCATTTGTAAGATAGTTTGTGGTTTTCTAGTTTCTTTCAACTCATATTTGCTTTTAGCTTGTCCATAAATACACCTTTCAGAGTAAAACCAATCTAACAAAAGAAATGGCAGTGATCAAATTCTTTGAGCTTTGGCTGTCTGAAATTATAAATGAAAGTTGTTTTTTTTTTTTTAAGTTTTCTTAGAGTTCACTGTTGAAAGCCAACTGTTCTGTGGTTATTTTACTGTATGACACAGTGCTTTCATGCAGACAAATGGAGGCTCTTTGTGTGTCCAGCATTTTAACAAAGTTTCTATGAAGCAGCGTCTCTCATTGGATATGCTATCATCTGTGATGTGTAAGATGATTTTTCTCTTTTGTTGGCTGCTGTATAGAGACAGGTTTAAGTGCCTTGGTGGAACTCATATTCACCTCAATGTTCAGCACTCTCTCATGGCCTCTTCTCCATTTCCAGCGCCCAGAAAAAAACATGTCATTGTGAACCCTGACCCCACCCTGATCCACATCCACTCTCCATCAGGAAGCCAAACACATGCCTGAACAATTAACTCCTGCACTGCCATCAATTTAGCCCAGAGGGAAGAAAAGATTGAGTCACCCAGGTTCAGGCAAAAAAAATGGGTAAAAACATATGGATAAAAGGGTTTTCTTGAGAAAGAGAGAGAAAAACATGTTTTTCAGTCGCTGCAAAGTAACTGTCACTGGAGTGACAAGGAGACACTATTGAGAGCCTCCGTTCATTCAGCCAGTTTGTCTGAACTGTTCAACAAACAATTACAGGGAGTCATGAGGGTTATGTTTATCTTGAGACCAGGCCTGCAAGGAGCTGCCTTAAAAGCCATGGTGAATTTAAGAGCCAAGTACATCTGCTTCATAAACTTGTGATGTTGGGTCTCAGTATTGATTTCTGCTCAATGCAGCAGCTGATGGTCAGCAGGAGGCTGATGGCAGCGTGACCCACTGTCTCTTCAAGTTACATTGAAGCAGCCCCTGCTCTCTGTTGGGGTTTGACTGATAAATGCAGCTCTTGTATAAAAAATAAAACACCAGCAAGTCATAACCACCCATCTGCAGCAAAAGATGTATATAGTGGGAGTTAATTAATTTTATTTTTATCATAAGACTAAATTCAACAGCCAAAGAATGCACTGGAGCTCTTCACTTATCCCCAAAGTTCAACCTTCCGTCACAGAGGTGCCCAGAGTCACTAGTCAGTCTGACCCCTCACTGGCTCCCACTCAGAAACACGACTCCATTTGGTGGAACCAGTCCGTGACTCTTGCCAGTACTGACAATTAGTACTTGTACCCATTCATGTTTTTGTATATTTCTAATTCTCCAAGTACACAATAAAAAGTCATGAAAAGTATTGACTGACATATATTGTGTTGTCCATTCAGTTTGATCCACAGTATATTATGTTAGAAAATTCTTCAGTAGTCTCTTTTCTAAGTGGATTTGCACTTTTATTTTTGGACACAGGCTTCATGATGACATTGTCTTGCTGCTCCATCTGTCTCTTTCTTTTCTTTTTCTCTGTTCTCCCTGCCTTGTTCCCTTGACCCCCGCCTCCACCACCTGCCAATTAATGCCAATCAGGCCAGCGGTAGGCTGATGTGGTGAGTGGGTTTGGGACCAAGACCACCTGGCTATTGCTCACAGCTGGCTTCTCCTCTCTACCTGTCAGGACAACACCCTGTGTTGTTGACTATGAAGGAACTGGAAGCTTGCACCACCAAACCTGTGTCCATTCTATCTTATTAACGATGTACGCCTTCACTCAATGTGTTTACATCATCTGTTTCTTCTGTTCTTTGAACATCTGAACGAGGACTTTTTTTACAGGAGGATGAGCTGTACGTCAAGCTGAAGTTTAAGATTCATTTAGGACGACAATCAGAGTTATGTGTTGGGTCAGATTATATTGGAAAAGATGTGATCTTATCTCTACCTTATAACCTGTGTATTGGAGGCTGTATACCAACAATGAGCCAATAACTAGTCTTTGTTTGTGGAAATTTTAATCACTAACAAACAGCTTTGTTTGTTTGTAATTTCGTGTCTTTCCAAATAGTAGTTAAAATTACAATCAGTTACTTCAACCAGCTGTAGGACCAGAGTGACACTTTGTGTCACGCATTGTGTTCATTAGTGTTTCAAGACAGTATCAGCAACGTTGTTTCATTATGCTGATTGATAAGGATAGCAATCTGAACAGCTACTTTTTCACAGTATTTTGGTATTAATTAGTCGTCCAAGATATTTGTCTGTGATTTAATAGAGGGAGACACATTCAGAAATGTATACAGTAATCAGTCATTTGAATCCAAGTGCAAATTTGTGCCATAATTTAAAGAAAATACCTGATGACATTATTGAGAAATCACATTCACAAGGTTAAGTGTGTTTTGTGAGGTCACCGCAACCTTGACTTTTGACCTTTGACCTCTTTGAATCCTAATAATGAATGTTTGATTTACTGCATCTGTATTTGTTGCTGCAGTTAGGGCTCATATACAAGCACAAATCCGCACACAGGCTACCTTTTCACTCTAGGCTATTAACCAAGATACTATCAATTGTAAGGAGTCATTAGAGCCATAGCTGCAGAAGACACTTCTTGAATGATTAACTTTGTGTTACACATGGTCTTGAATAGGCATTAAATTGATTTTAAAATCCCAAACTCTGTTTATCATGTTTATCCTGTTTAACCATATCATGTATGGTTCCACAAGAATATCTAATCCAGGATCCAGGATTAGTGATTAATTTAGTAAAAATTTTCTTTATTTATGCAGCTCCTAGTATGATGGAGAGCATGCATATAAACCAAAAACAGCTTGAAGAATGCATTAACCTTAAAGGATAAATCTGGTGATATTCTATACAGCATGTTTTTCATTATCAATCTCCCGTGAAATGAACAGACTTATTTCTCTGTTACAGCCACGCTTCTGGTGACATTAAGCTTTGTTACCATGAAAATACACACTATAGTTTGTTTTGAGCCAATGAAAATGTTTTGCCCTTTTTATTGGTGCATGGAGGCAAGTATATGGAATATCAGCATTTGAATCAGGGAAGATTTATTTTTGTTTTATTTATATGATTAAGATCAAAAGTGGAAGTGACTGACATGGACTAGCAACCACAGGAATTATTTACCCTGTCAGACAGACCCCTTCCTGAAAATAAGATGTGCTTAATCCAGAGAGTTAACTGATATAGAGTGGAGGTTTACCTTTGAGACTAGTAAGGTATAGAACTTGATCTATTAACTGTAAATGTTCATCTGAATTTTGCAGAATTAGCACTTCATTAATTTAATGATAACAGCATCATTCACAGTGGTGCAGTGATTCGCACTGTTGCCTCACAGCAAGAAGGTTGAAATCCTTGGGCTCTTCCGTGTGCAGTTTGCATTTTCTCCCTGCCTAGGTTCTCTCTGTGTTCTTCAGCTTCCTCCCACTGTCCAAAGAAATGCACGTTAGAGTAATTGTGTGTCTCTATATGTGGCCCTGTGATAGACTGGCAACCTGTCCAGGGTGTATCCTGCCTTTGCCCAATGTCAGCTGGGATTGGCTCCAGCCCTTGGGGGGCCTATTTAAAAGCACTATAGATATATAGATGGCATCGTTCAAATAACTCCCCGGAAAGAGAAAGGAATAAAAATTGAGTTTTAATGAGCAATAATCCATAAAAACAGTGGTAAGGCTGTTTTTTATTTAATACCTCTGGTGTGTATTAATTAAATCAAACCTATGGATCACGGTATGGGACTACACTAACAGAGATTCACCTGTGATTATACGTCAGTGACTCGGTATCAGAACGTGACAAGGCTGGCCTGTGCCAGGGCTAGCTGGTTAGCATGCTAAATTCAGAAGTAGAAGAAAAACAATAGAAATAGAAGCAAAACAGAAGTTTGCTTTTCAATTCTGGAGACAGCTTTTGGTGAGTAAAGGAATGGAGTTTAAATGGAGTTTAAAGGAGTTTCTACATATACAGAGGTCTTGTTTTTAGACACATTAATCTGGATATTGCATATTATACCTTTAACATTAGGAATATAATGTTGAGGATTCTATTAAGGTGAGATGAAATTAATGGAATGTTTTCATAAGGTTAAAGGTGTGTTTGGTATGCCTGTGCATGTGTGAATTTACAGAGGGGTCCAAAAAAGTAGTCTCAGACCTTTGGACTTTTGATAAGTGTAAGGGAACAAGAAAATAATAAAAGTTGTCCTGTCATAGTGCTTCACAACCCCTTCACTATTACCCAGGAGTCTTAGCTGCAATCATCCATTTTAAAATTCAGGATCCTTCTAGAAATTACGCCTGATCTCTGTGTTAAATAATGCATCAACAATTTTTTTGTAATGTAAAAAAGCTGGCTTTTAGTAGCGTTACTGGGACAGTAATGCCACCTGACAATCATTCCCTACAGTTTTGACTGTGGCCTGCAGGAAGAGAGTCAGATTCCTCATGATTGACAAGGACAAAAAGAGGAGTAGTCCCACTTCTGTTTTTTAATTGTCAACCACAGCCATGGGATTTGAGAGTGAAGGATGAAACAGTGACTTTGACTACAAGAAGTAAAGGACTTAAGCATGACAAGTGTGATTACAATTTCCAGGAAAGTCATTTAGGGTGCCAAGGTAAGAGACAGTCTCAACAGGACATTCAATTATTTATAACACTGGGGAGAGTACTAGGGTACTTTCAAGGCCAAAACAGCTTGCTGCCACTTTAAGGAAGGTGTATTCTCAGATACTTCAGCAACCGTCTCCACCATTTACAGTTATAATAAAACCATTGAAAATAAATGGTATGCCACCCAGATTAATTTGATCACAATTCCTCACTGAAACACTATCATGCTTAATGAGGATTTTGTTGTAGAAGGAACAATCAATAAAAATTAAGTTGTGATGCAGAACCAATATGTGAGTATTATTTTTGAAATTCACATTTTCAACACATGGGTTTAATTTGATAGCTACTGGTGCGATGAAAGCCCTGCTGCTTCCATTCTTAGCTCAGTGATTAAGTTCAATGATTGATACCTCAGTTAACTAGTATGTGAAAACAGCAGCTCAGGTGGAAATATGAAAATGTATAGTATACAGTTAGTCTGTTTTGGACCCCACTGTATATAACATAAATACAAAAAGCATACATAACACCATGTCAAGAAGCTCAATAGAAATCAATATAGAAAAAAAGCAGGAATAAGTTAGCAGGAGTGTGTTATGCCTTAATATACCCAATTCTTCAGTTTTTGCTTTAAAATTTTGCCCAGCGTGTGTCTAGCTAGATGATTATTCATCAACATATTATTATTACATTATTATTATAACAATAATATATAACAAAAAATTTTTACTGTATATGCTTATAAATGTCTTATTAATTTAATACATGTCAATTGTCCCACTCTGAGAAAAAGTTCTCAGACTTTTGGACCCCAGTGTATATAATACACTATATTCTTATGACTCTAATATTCACGTGACATGAATATTTCATAGATGGCAATTCAATATATTTACATACAGTATGTGTATATTATGTAGATTTTTCAAGGTCTCCACAGTGTGAATCCTTCTGACTGCTCCAGTAAAGCATCTACAAGACTGAGAGCTACAACGTTTTGTTCATGGTTCCCAGAAGGTGAACTGTAATAGTTGATGATTCTCTGACTTTTCATCTAGTCCACCATAAAGACTTTAAATTTTCTTCCAATTTGCTGTTCTGTGCTTAGTGAAAATGTGAATGTTAGCGAGTCTTAGCATAGTGGTATTCTTTCAATGATTAAAAAATTATGAGTTGAGAAGTTTTATCAAGGCTTTGGTAAAACATTGAGCATTGAGCTGACAACATCAGGTTATTTAAAGGGTCTGAATTATCTTTACTGCCCCAAGATGTACATTAGATCACCATTACTGATGGTGTAGTTTTCCTATGAAGGACCATTTCAAATCTTAATAAGTCCATATTTTATTTTTAGTTATTGTGTCTTAGGCAGGTTGGATTCTTCTCTGTGCAAAGTTTTAAAAAAATCCTTCTAACAAAATTAATTTATTATTATTAACAGGAGAGTCCAGAGAAATTATTGTATTTTGTCTTGATACACAAGATGATTCTTCCCAGGGGTGGGAGAGGCCAATGCAGGCCTTAAGGGACTTTTACTTATAATGATTTATTCTCAGATCATGATATTGTTACTTGTTATTTATTCTCAATTAAGAATCAGAAAAGTTCTTCAATCACACTTATTTTTTTGTTTTCTAAACATCTAATGACACTTTCTTCCAAAAAAGGGAAAAAAACTACAGCTTTTGTCATAACAACCACCAAACCCTAAAAAAGCACTGTGTCACTGACCTCTCTTGTTTAAAGAGAGGTCTAGATTAAGTTTTTGTAATGATGTGGATTTCACTGCGTCCTGAAGTCCACTTGTAATCAATTGGCAATCCACTATGAGGTCGTTTGTGAGCTGCCGTTTTAGAGCCTTGAGTTTGTAAATTGGTAGTAATCAATGTTGTTTTTTGTGGAACCAGATTGAGGAGGAGTTAGGGTTTGATCTGACCTGCTATGTGCTTTCATCAGCAGGTCATTGTGTGTGGTACAGTGTGTCAATCACACAGTAGCCACATCCTAATACATATCCTGCTTTATGGTAAATTTTCCTTTAAATTTAAAAAATTAACATTTTTTAAAATAAAATTTGCTGAGGTAATAAAAAAATAAAGTGAGAATTAGGGCCATTTTCACATAGACTTCAGTGCAATCAGACTTTTTGCAACCAGTTTAGTTGCTCCCTGATGGCCATTTGATAAAATTCAGGTTTAAGGCTCTTCAGCATTGACTTCACTTTACACCCCCAGAATCTACATGCATTCTTATACAAAGTCTGCGCTTGTACTTCAAATGATTTTTGGGGTGGTAAGTTACTGTGTGGCCATCCCAAGGTCACAACAGAAAACTGTTTTAGGATGCATTGCTATAGAGTTATCCTTCTGATACTGATAGAATGCTACAACGTGTCGTGCTGAAGGACACTAAACAATGTCTTTGTAAACTAGAGGACTTCAACAGTATCAGGTATTTAGCTGAACGTAATAAAATTCTGATTTATTGAGCTCATTTCAATCTCTCCTGTTATTAAATACTTGAGAAAGCTGATCACACCTGCTGTGGAATATTTTAATCGAGATGACATAAAACAATGCTTCTCACGAGATGACTGTATTTATTACACATTTGTCCTTATCACATTTTTTGTGTGAGCTTGGTCTTGTGTCACATGACTCCTCTGTCCCTTGCACATGTATACATATGAACACAGACACACAAAACAAGCACGCTGAAGCCATGCTCAGTGGGCTGCAAATGCAGTATGAGCAGATGTGAAGAGTATCACTGGTGTAGTTACACACTGTTACAGCATGCAGATTTGCGGACAGACACCCATACCAGATGCTGTGTGTGCCCTGCGCTCAGAGGCATCACTGCAAGGGGGAAAAGCCAGTGCGGGGAAATAAGCACCTGTCATGTGCCAACTGAAGTGTTAAGTGCACAAATTGTGGAGGTGAGGGTGATGTTTCCACAGGGGTGACAGCTCTGGGTCTGGGTGCCATGTCAGGGCCCTGACATATCATGCAGAGTAACCCCCCCCCCTTCCCCACCCCCGGCCTCGCCACTCGCTGAGGGGCACAATGGCAACTATTATTTACTGGATGTCTGCCTCATTTCCTCATATTCATTCTGGCTGGCCATCACAGAGCCACAGGGGGTGTGTTGCCTCCCCTTGTGTCATTGCTGGGGGCGGCAGTGGCAAAACAATCTCTGGCAAACATTTAGATCATTTATTCAGAGCGCCTGGTGTCAGCCGCAAACCAAATTGCCCACATTTGTTCGTGGGGTCTTCTCCTCACGCCTCTTCCTCCAGGTTGGGCATGAATGCAAACCGTGGAAGGTGCATCAGGCTGGGTGTCAGTGGGCCTCTTCACAGACTAACACTAATGCCACATGAAGGTCTTCCTGTGAACAGTGTGAAAGTGCGAAATGTATGATAAATTGAGCATGCCAGGGGGGCTTTATGGCTGTGAAACACTGTGGCTGGTCACAGGCATCACTACAACTGGCTATTTAGGATCATGGGAGTTGACAGTGTTCTACTGGCAGCCATATAAGCTAGATTTATCTGAGTTTTGTGCACCAGTGAACTGCAGTAATAGTGAGAGAGAGAAACACAAAGTTTTAGAATATTTCTGAATATAACAGCACTTCAAGGACGCTGACCCAGGCTGGTGCTATTAGGTAAAAAGCCTGATCCAAAAAGACTACAGCACCTTAGAAATACCTTCTTTTCATTCTTACCACCTGTGTCAAGGTGTTAGCTGAGTGGTGTAAATAAAGGAATAAGTGGATGGATTCAGAGACTAATAGCAGGAGAGAAGCTTGATAATCCTTTTTGGAAAATGGTTTCCTGATGATGAAATAGCCATAAATGACACTGGTTCATCAGTCCATAATCATCTACAGGAGACATGAGCCTGTGCAGGACAAAAAAAGTTTTGTATTTTTCTTGTCCTTTGCTGCCACCCACTGTACAAACTGTACCTGGAGAACTAAGAGCCACCACAGCACACAACATGGTGTCAAACAGAGTCAATGTCTGTTTGTTATATTCATCCTGAGTAACTTAAGAAAACCTGACCTAGACATTTCTTACTATTTACTGCTTCTTCATATATGATAAACAGCATGAGTCATGAGTTAAAGTTTACATCTCACTTTGCATGTGCAGTAGGTGGTGTCTTGCTGCCATCTGCTGGAAGATTTATGAATATATAGTACTGTCCAATAGCTTTGGGTCACCCTTAGATTTGTTGTTTTAGCAATCCTATAATGACCATATATAATTATTTCTTGGTCTTTTTATTAGAATACAACCAGAAAATACAGGTGTATGCAGTTTTAAAAACAGAAAAAAATCTGAAAAACTGCTTCTATAGGCCACGGTGCAAGTATCTTAAGTCTCTTAAATCTAAATGGAATGGAGCCCTAATTATTGCCATTGCTAACAGCTGTATTTGTCGACTATTTCATGTCACAATGATGCTGTGAAAAAGGTCTATTACACTAGGTTTGTGCAAGACATGCTTGAGCATTACATGCACATGTTGTATGAGATTAACTCATTAGGAGCTGCTAATATGTATGAGATTTCAATCACATCATTCCATTCAAAATGCCAAAGATAAAGAAATCAAGAAAGAGTGGCCTTGCAGATGTAAATTTATGATTTTACAGTTTTTTGTTGCATTGTTAGGGAGAAAGCTATGGTTGAGTTGTGTTGTGTGCATTTGCAGCACATGATGTAAAACTGATGATGTTTTCTCAATTTGCATGTCTTTTTTTATTTGTATCTGTTGTCTCAAGTTGTGGTGTGTTGAGCTTTGCAGGCATCATAAAAATTGACACAAATTGTCACAAATTGTCATGGTGCGTTCTTAAGACTTTACAATCCTTAAAATCACACCCACTGTCAAAGAAAATTTCTTTGACACATTTACAATGACACATGCTTATTGACAAGTCATGTTCACAAGGCTGTGAAACTACAAGGCCACATAAGGGCCTAAAAGAAGGTCCTGTCTGATTGACTCGTTGGCATTAGGCTACATGATCACTGCTAACAAAGGCTAACACAACCTCACTATGATAATGATTACTATTAATATTATAATATAATAATTATTATTAAAGCTATTATAGTTATTGTGGTATTTTGTCTTGTCCAATACTGACACAATACAATACTGGACCCAAGGCCTTTCAACAAAATAATTTAGAAAACTAACCAAAAATATAAAAATCAAAACCTTTATATTGTCATAACCGATATTTATCAGTATACAGAGTATCCCCATCTGATCCAACTGGATGAGTTTCTGGTTAACTGCAGGGACACACATATCTGTGTTTGGTCTGGCAAAGTTCTGCTAGAGCATTGAGGACTGCAATTTTACTTCTCTTTCTTCTCAGGCTAGTTTTGTGGACGGTGAGATATAAAAACAACAAATCAATAAAGAATGACAACAAATTATTAGCATACCTCTGATAGAATACTATGAAACCCCATCTTAACACCATGCAGTGTTAGTAAAATTATTATTATTATTATTATTAATAATAATAATAATAATAATAGTAAAGTTAGATTTTAGGTGTGAAAGGGCCCATGTCACCAAGCATACATCAAACAGAATTAGAGCAATTTGCAAATTTAAAAAAATGAAGGGGGGGATTGATCTGAACAATATTTAGGGAGGTGGGATGTGTCAAAGTAACATCCATATGAATGGACACAAGGTTTCCCAGCAGAACATTATCCAAAGCATCACACTGGCTCCACCAGCCTGTCTTCGTTCCACAATGCATCCTGGTGCCATAGCTTCCCCAGGTAAGAGACACACAGGTACCCGACCATCCACATGATGTAAAAGAAAACCTGATCCTTCAGACCAGACCACCTTCTTCCTTCCTCATTGTAGGAGCTTTTTGTGGTGAACAGGGGTCAGCATGGACACCCTGACCAGTCTGCAGCTACAAAGCCCACTTCCCACAACCATTAATGAGCCTTGA
The DNA here is from genome assembly GCA_038496675.1 of Rachycentron canadum. Taxonomy (NCBI): domain Eukaryota; kingdom Metazoa; phylum Chordata; class Actinopteri; order Carangiformes; family Rachycentridae; genus Rachycentron; species Rachycentron canadum. The sequence continues at coordinate 27,363,714 of CM076648.1, read as the reverse complement.
CCCATGATCCTGTCTGTGCTCCATGGTTTTCCTTCCTTGGACCACTTTTGATAGGTACTGACCACTGCAGACCATGAACATCCCACAGAGCTGCAGTGTTGGAGATGCTTAGTCATCTACACATCACATCCTTGTCAAAGTTTCTCACATCTTTACACTTACATTTATTTTTCCTGTAACACAACAACTTCAAGAACAAAATGTTGACTTGCTACCTAATGTATCCCACCCACTGACAGTTTTCCATGTTAACCAGATAATCAGTGTTATTCACTTCACCTCCAACCTGAATCTGAGGGGAAAATGGCAAAAGCACGCAGGGAAAAAAAGGCAGTTCTGTGAGGTGGTGGTCCTGCTGTAGAGAATAAATATTTATTTGTCTTCTATCTGGCATTAATAGTAAAAGAAAAAAATGGAATGTGATAGAAGCCATTAATACGGTGGGGTCAGATGAGTTTCTGCTCTGCGCTTGAAGTGTGGCCAGAACAGGTGGAGGGACAGGAGTCAAGGTGGGACAGGAATCAATGACTTGCCTCTACCATGATATAAAATGAATCATATGTTCTTAAGTTTACAGTGACAAGAAAAAAGAATGTGAATTCTTTGAAATGACTTGGTTTTCTTAATGCTTGAGCTGATAGCACACAAACAATGAAAGGTTTTATGTCTTTATTAATCACACCCATCAGACATTCACAGTGGTGGTACAATAATGATGAACACTTGGACTTAATAACCTCAGCAGAGGGTTGTGGGCCCTGGTGCTGAACTACCCCAACTGGCCTCATCCTGACCAACCACAAGTCACAGAGAGACGTCACCAGGACAATCAGAAAAAATCCACTGAGGAAATTCTCACTGACATAAGTGAGTCATCAAATAAACTTATTACAAATAAATTTTGCAATCTTAACCAGTTTAATTATTCCAGTTACATTTAGACAGACATGAATAGCATCTTCATTTGCTTATACATGAACATGTCCAGAGTTTGGTTCCCCTTGCCTGTTAGTGACCTTGTGTAGGACACCACATGTCAGCACAATGCAGCAAGCTTTTTCAGGCCATGGGGTAATTCAGGCCAGTGAAAGACTTTGAATAAATATACAGATGTAATGCAGTAATGTGCCATGTGGGCAAAAGATGAAATTATCCAAATCACTTTACACAGTGATTCATTGGCAGAGGGCAAACACAGACATACTCAAACACAGGACACGTGTTATTGTAATTCAAAAGCTATTTATATTGTCCACTGTGAACTGTGAGTGATGAGCTGGTTGCAGACAGGTGTGTTGAGAGATACTAGGAGCCAGAAAAAAACCCTTTTCATGTTTATGACAAAGCATTTTCCAGCAGATCCTTGAGATTTTAAATAGTTTGATTTAAAAAAAATATTTGTCAGTGCACTTCAAAAAAATGTTCTCAACCCATAAAGAAACATGTTCACGTCATCACAAATATTCAAAAGCAGCACATTTGGACGTACAGGGTTTTCACTGTTGTACAATTGATCTGGAAAACAAACTAAAGTTGTCAGAGTTAAAATTACAATATTTGCCTCTGATGTGTAAAGGAGAGCAGACACAAAGTTTCATTAAATGGAAATACTCAAATAAAAGTATCTCTAAATTCAGTACAGCACTTGAGTACATAGTGACAGTCCATCACTGAAACTGAAATTGGCTGTATAACTACTTCTTCCTAGAACACATAGCAGTAACAGTGACAATGGCTGACACTGACACTGACCAGATGCGGATGCTGTTGTACCACTGTGGCGTGACTGTGGCATGTTTAGTTTGGACCCAAAAGCAGAGGCAGCTGTGGTACATATGCTGCAGGAACTTGATTGGTGAATGAGCCACTGGTGTGGATGTGGATTGGCAGCAGGGGGGACAGGATCTGCACATTAAGGCAAAGACACACACACACACACACACACACACACACACACACACACACACACACACACACAGAGACACACAGACAAATTGCAGACAAACAGAATAAAAATGGAAGCAATAAGAGAAACACAATGAATGAGGGAGAGACACAGCCAATACAATATTTTAAGTAAATAATAAGTGTTATTTTGGCTTCTTGATTCCATGTTGAAGACTTGCACTGACACCGTCTCAACAGTGCATGCAAAACAAGAGAGTTTTACAGATTTTCAGGTAGAAAAGAAAAAAAAAATAAAAGTTCAAAGTTCAAAAAATACAACCTACAACAATATTACAATGACATACTCTGATCCAAACTATTTTACATCCCTCTGCTGGAAATAAAAACTATAGTGTCAATGTCCATATGTAAAACATGACCTGCCAGAAGGAAGAAGTTAAATAAACTGAGAGAATTAAATGAGAGGATCTGAAGTTGTAAGAATAAAAGCGTAGAAAATGTCATGCATGTTAGTGAAGCCTTCAGAAATCAAAAGAAAATTTTAACTCTTAGTTGGAAACTACAGCATTGAAAGTACCTTGCTCCTGCAAAGATTTAATGTCATATGACAGGGTGACATTGCACAGCACAGGGGAAAGTCAGACAATGTTACAAATACATTTACATGCAGTCCCTTTCCTTCCAGTGGTCATGGTGTGAGGGTGCCTCAGCAGGCTAGTGTCTTTACAATGTCTCCTACACTGACAACTTCTGTTTCTTCTAGGAACACAGACAGTTATTTGGAAAGAATAGTGATACAACCCAACAGAAAACAGAGGCTACATGAAAACAAAAGAAGTTATAGGTATTTATTTGTGAGGAACTTGGAAAAGTGTTACAAACAATAAATGAGGAGAAACAAGGGAAATGATTTATGTTTAAATCAAAGAACCAAATATAACCAAAGAACACTCTAGATTAATAAGAATTCCAATAAGCAGTCTAAAGGAAACTATAGAGTACCTCTCTAACTACTACTACACTAATTTTAAACCAATCAAAAAACACACCCCTGCTAATGATGAGTCAGTGGTTAGCACTGTCCCCTCACTTCAAGAAGGTTCTTGGTTCAATTCTTGGGGCTGGGGCCTTTCTGTGTGGTGCTTCCAGTATGAGCTTGGGTTGGCTCCACTTGTTAAACAACAGACACTTAAGAGTTGCAATATAATTGGAAGCAAACCTATTTTGCATCAAGATAAAAAAAATTATCACCAAAAACCATTGTTTGTAAACATTGTTTAAACATTACAAAATGCAAACATGTGAAAGACAAACAAATAAACATTTCTTTCTTTCTTTGTAAACTAAATGTAAAAGTCAATTGGAATAGTAGTTTGGATCAATAATATCATTATTAATACTATAATGTTAACATATATAAACATTAAAATGAATTTAAAAAAAACAAAAAAAACACCCCCACAATCTGTGCTTATTTTTGGGTGTGTACAAGCTCCCTGTCACATCAGGTTAAAATTACCTTAACGTGGCCAGGATGGATGGAGCCTATGCCACAAACAGATGACTGCAAGGGATTTTAAGGAGCAATCAACATTTTTTTTTATAGCTCTAAATATTGTGATTGAAAAAAACAGTGTAGCTATAAATGTCATTAATGACACCAATATTTACCCCTGTAGTCAGTCACACTCATTATGAAATTAATGAGATTATGAGATTAAACATAGTTGAGATTATTGGTGGGTGTTCTAGCTAAAAAATCATATCATTCAATCTTTTTGGGTAAAATCATAATCTACGATGTGAATCATAAGGTTGATGAAGAATTAGCAATATGGCAGTCTATTGCTGACGCAAGCTTTGTTTTACTCAGTTTGGGTTGAAATATGCTATATTCACAATCAAGGTTTAAAAAGATGATGACCAAATACTAATAATGAGCTGGGTATGAATACATAGTTTTGGCAAGGTAGGTATGCACAGTTTCATTGCAAAGCAGATGCAGTGATATGTTCTAGGAAAAATCTGAGTACATCAGTATGAAAATGTTATAAATCAAGTGCTATTGTCTTCATAGTCACCAGAACTCAACCCAGTTCTGGCAGCATATGGTGGAACAACACCTTACTAAGATGCTTTATGTTGGCTTTTCCTTTAGTTTGTCACCCCCCTGTATAATGCTCTTATCAGTTTGAAATGAGTGGAATCAGCTAGTGTAATGTGTGGATAAAATGTGTTTTGTGGGCACTTAGTAGAACCTGTTGCCCTTCCCTGCTGTATGTTCATAGACCCCTTTATACACAGCTAACTCACGTTTTGACATTTTTAACAAGCAGGTGCTTGTTACAAGTGTTACAGTCCATCACCAAAAACCTCTGCTTGCACTTCATTTACTTCACTCTTAAATGTTGGTTTTACCTCATCTTCTAAAATCTAGTGAGTTACCTAAGAAATATAATAAAAAATAGAATGCATCACAATCAAAAAAAAAAGAAGGATATACCAAATCGATGTGGACTTTTTGCAATCTGTAACATTTTTAAATAACTTCAGGAGCAATTATAAATGTAATAGAAATGAAATTAACTCAGTGCTGAATAAGATCAAATATTTTAGTTTCATAAGTACAGAATTTTCATGTTTTTTGTAGAAAATCAATACTAAAAAATGCTGGATAAAGTTGCACATTTAGATTTGTCTGTATCTGTGTCTGTGTCACTGCTACAATCTCTACTGACTCTACTGAACTAAGATTCTCTACAGAACATGCTGGGAATGGCAACCTAAGGTGTCTCAGGGAGCATTCAGATATGTCCTTGCCCTACAAACAGATTGATAATACAATAGAACCATGTCATGCACAATTGAGTGAGGCATATCTACCTCTATGCTTCTGAAAAGATTATTAATATTTCAGTGCACTGGATGAATTTATGTTACAGAATTACGTCCTCCATCTGACACACACATCTTACTACTATGCAAGGTAATCTAATTGAAAATAGGCCAATATCTTTACATGCCAAGTAGAAATCTCTAATTAGCCAAGAAGCACACTCGCCCCATGAATGCATGCTCCATGGCACTGGCTCTGTACGGGAATTCCTGGTGTCTACTTTCCATCAACAGCCACTGGAACTGTACTGCTAAATGACTAATCTGGTTTTCCTACAGGCCCAACTGGTGGCTTGGGGTCCTGCTTTACTTGTCATGGCTAGCTTTTCTGTGTGATTTTTTTGACAATGAGAGTGCCTTAACATTCTAAACAGGGACACTGCAGGGTTGCTGAATGACCAGGGGAAAAATATGGAGTGAGAAGCTGCAATCTATCAAACTCCTCCTCCTCGATGGGGTGAATGAAGAGGCCTCAATTCACAAAATACTGCATCTGTTTGAAACCAATCCTTGGGATAGACATGCTGCTTCTTCAAAATCATGGACACTTTCTTGGAGCTCTGGATTGTCCTCTAAAGCTACAGCTGACTGTGTTGTAGGTCTGTGCAGATTTGGTCTTGCCAAAAACAGAGCTATTTGTTCCCTAATGGTTTCTGGTTCCAAGTCATTCCAGTAATCATCCCTTCTTGTTTTGAAGCCAGTAAAGGATCTGAAATTTCTGCATTGTGTATTTTTGCTTTAATAGGAAATGAGAGGCCTGGCACAGATGCTATTCCACACGTATTGCTGTTCTGGGATAGTGTGCTGATGTCTTCTGGAGGACAGAAAGGGTCCATCTCTGCAGCACTGAGACATTGTTGAGGCATTATAAGAAACAAATATCAATTCTAATAACAACAGTTTACAGGAAATGCTCAGATGCTATGCAAGACACAAAGAGTATAGTAATAACCAGGCAAGAAACTTTTCATAGTCATAGCTAGCAGTGATTTAGGCAGGATAGCTTAACACTCCCTAACAGTGAATAGCATGCAAACTGCAGTACATGTGACCTGTAAATAAATGGATGGATGTAGCATCTATGACATCCCCCACAGTTGTTGTGTGTAGCGGGTGTCAATATATAGGTGCCCTGCTGTCCATTTTACTGAAACAGCATGGAGGTTGAAAAACAGACAGAACACATCACTTAGTTCAGCTTCTTAGCCTGCCTGCTTTTCATTGTAAATAGCTGTCGATTTTCATAGCTTACCTGTCTTGTGGAAGTGTGTACTTGGGATATTGGCCTTGGTACATAGTGATACATGGTCTGAAAATTTTGGGAATCTCTGTTCTAGTAAAATGTCAGATAGAGTTACAAGTAGGCGTATTTATTCCCCTGCAAATAAATATATTATATATATATTATTATTATGTTTTCTTAGTTTATTGGTTACAAGAATTACAAAAATTCCTGTAAGAAAAGAGGACAAGTAACATTTCTACTTGCTATATTATATGCTTGATTAATTAAAACAAATATCACAAATCCCCTGGCTGGTTCAAATGGCTCAATTATTCACTCATTGCCTATTCACGTTTCATATATTGAACTATATGGGGAACAACTGAACATAAGGGGGGCGTAAGTTTCATTTTGTGATCTGTGTTGCTTCTCATTTTTGTTTATGTCATCATCATGTTTAAACTGAGGCAGATGAACAAAAAAATGTTGAATTGGTAACGATTGCTACTTTTGCTAAAACTTGGGGATGCTTCCACCTAGTGGCTGCTAAAACTGTGGTTAGTTCAATAGAGTCAGTGTCAATAAACTGTGGGATAAAACGCAGACATTTAAACTATAGGTACCGTACAGACTATTTGTGTCTGATTAAAGGGGAAAGAATGTGCGTAATCATTGCTATTAATATGGGTTATATTACTTTGTTTGTAATATAGTGGCATTTTTTTTATTGTGTTATTAACTCTAAAGTGACGTGGTTGGTTGGTTTAAGTTCAGTTGAAACAACGCTTTTTCATTTTTAATTCTCAGTTTAAAAGATACGTTCAAAGCAGTAATTTAACGCTAATTCGAGCATATTAAACCTATATGCGTCACACATCTTTTATTACGGAGACCGGAAGTTAGATTTTTTCCCTCTCTGACAGATTTTGCGTTTCTTATAGGTACCGTTCAACTCAGGCCATTCTCAAATACTGTTACACCTGAATTTGTGCGTAAGAGGGTAGCCCTTCTAGGCCCTGTTTTCCGCGTTTTTTAATTATTTATTTCCGTGTAAACTGCAGTCTTGATATAAAAACATTGATGGTGGATATTTTAGCCCTACGTTGAGGGCCCTGGGGAGAATTGCTAAGGACTATAGTGTCATCTCAGACCTCGGTTCACATTCAGAAACATGGCTCGACCACGGCCGCGAGAATACAAGGCAGGAGATTTGGTTTTCGCTAAGATGAAGGGATACCCGCACTGGCCGGCGAGGGTGAGTCTGGGATGCGGCCGGGCTGGGAACACAGGGAGGCGGGGTTGATTTACACAATACAGCCGCTGCTTTGTTGGAGGAATAGGAGAGATGCTCCGGTGCCCCGAGCTCGACTGGGGCTGACTCCGATTTCAGTATTTTTGTTGCTGACGACTAAACCATCTGTTGTGAGCCTCTGATTTCAGTCAGGTTAAGTAGAAAATATACATTTTAAAATTAGGAAAAACATTTATTTTGCTCGATTTTTTTCATCATATCTCATTCACCGTTCAGCTCTTTTTGAGTAGTCCGTAACACAATTTCTCCTGTTAATATTTTCCACCAGTTCAACGTGTGTTTTTTTTCTCATGTTTTAGCTGTCACACATTGAATAAACGAGCCAATAGTTGACCTCGGATAACCTGCTTTAAACACGTCTCATTTGCAATAAATGATGTTCAGCATTTTACATTCTATATATATTAACAGAGACTGTATGTGGCCAGAAATTCAGTGGCGCACATGTGCCGTCATGTCATGAGTTACTGTGGATATCCTCAGTGCAGCGGGATGCCAGGCTCCATTTGTAACCTCTCAGTTACTTTAGCATCCCCCCTACCATTTTACTCTTCGTCTAGTTTAGTTCACTTTCACCACGCTTTATTATGTGTGACAGAACACAAGCCAACAATATCGTGCATCATTTAAGGTAGTGGTGAACAGAGTGGCCATCTAAAAATGATTAGCATTAGGAAGAGTGAGCGTTATAAATATTCAGTAACACTTTCTCTCGCTCTGTCCTTCAGATTGATGAGCTTCCTGAAGGAGCTGTCAAACCACCTGCCAATAAATACCCCATCTTCTTCTTTGGGACCCATGAAACGTAGGAACATTCCTTGCAGGATCAATCCATTTACACTTATAATGTTTTATGTTCAGCAGATAAACACACAGTCATATGAATGAGTGTATAAGTATTGTTGAAACCATTTTGATGCCTTTGGCAAAGTAACACTTTTTTTCAGTTCCTAAATTTAAGGGATACCTACTTGTTTTAAGCCACTAGCATTTTCTGTAGCTTTCAGCCACATTTTACCCAGGTGGCATTTGCTCAGTTGTCTTCACATGACCTTTGTATGGGTCATGTGAATAAGACAATTAAGATGGCACCTGTTATCATGTAGCTTAGATTTTTTTTAATTTAACAAATGCAACAGCATTAAATTTATCAGTGTTAAATACAGGACTATGCATAAATACAAGCTGGTCTAAAGTTGATAATTATCCTGATCAGAGCTGTGTATCAATATCAGATTCCTTGACTTTAATACTTATTCTTAATTATACTTTTTTCAATACACATTTTATCAAATCCATTTTTACAAAAAGAAAAATTCAATACACATTGCAGCATCAATCTTAGTTCTACATTTGTTCTAATTTTTAAGTTTTGTCTCTCTACACAGTCAAATGTGCTTGTCTAAATAAACAGCCAGTCACCTGCATTATTAGATCTTGGTCAAGCATGCTGCATGCTGATTGGCTGGATGACAATTTTCTATCCTGGATACATGAAACCAATATGGTTGGTCCATTAAAGTATTGAAGTTCAATCCACAGCCCTAATCCAGAGGTAAACCAGCAAATATATGATAGAATATTAAAGTGAGAATTCATTACCCAGTTTTCAATTTTAATACACAATATTCAGACCTATGTGTAAGCAAACGTGAATGTTTTATTTAGGTTATTAGTTTAATATTATTTTTCTTTGAATATTATGTAGTATATACTTGATATTTGAGACTGTTGTACTGTTTTAGTAATAGTAGTAAAAGTAAATGTCTTCTCCCCTCCTTCAGTGCCTTTTTGGGTCCCAAGGATCTTCTGCCTTACAAGGAGTATAAAGACAAATTTGGGAAGTCCAACAAGAGGAAAGGTTTCAATGAGGGCCTGTGGGAGATTGAGAACAACCCCAGAGTCAAGTTCACAGGCTATCAGGTCAGTCAGTATTATGTGTGTATGTGGTTCAGAGTGAAGACAGCAGAGAGAAGACAGCAGCAACACTGCTGGTACCTGGTATTAACTTGGAGTCTCACATAAAGTGTCAGTCACTGTGGAATGAGTGATTTCAGTTCTCCTTTTAGTTCTGCAAAACAAATGGTGGTCATCTTTCACACACAGGCCATTCAGCAACAGAATTCATCAGAAACAGAAGAGGGCGGAAACACTGCTGATGGCAGCAGTGAGGGCGATGAGGGTGACTCTGTTGAAGAGGAAGATGACAAGGAAAAGCTCAAGGGAGACAAGGCTGGATCCAAACGGAAAAAGACAGCCACCTCCAAGGTACAGTGCTTTAGCTGGTAAGGCTATCACAGAGGTGAAGACAATCCAGGTATAACCAGAGCACTAAAGATGAACTGACAATGACAGTCAACCTGAAAATGATGCCCTCAATATAGAGGATTGATTTGATGAATTCAGAGATTTTAAATTTATTTGAGATTTGGCATGAAAAGTAGAGGTCATTAGCAGTGTGTCATTTGTGGCACTGTAGTACGGTAATGGGATGTGATCATTTACAAACAGATCAATCACTCTGTGTGGTTTGTACAACTTATCGAAAGAGATACATGTTTGTACCTGCTCCAAATGACTACAATTTAATGTGGGTTGAAAGTCTACTGTCATAGCCTCCTGGTTTCACTCACTGCCTCTCTAATCTCTCTCCAAAAACTCTGTGTGTTCTGTGTCTTAGTGGTCTACTTATATCCACAATCTCTGCACACCTTATCAATGTTCGATATTCATATTATTATTATTATTGACAATTCCCAAACCCAATGATTAATATATCCTACTAACAGCTACTGTGTGTGTGTGTGTGTGTGTGTGTGTATCCAAAGTCTCATATATTTTACTCCTCTTTCTACAGAGCACAGCAACTTCATTACCATGAACATACATAATGTAGTTTATTTTGAATTTATCTTACACCATATATCTGATACTTGGTATTTGGTAAGTGGTGGGATACTTAACTCTTTATGGACATGAGATTGGCTGTAAAGAGGTTTGAGTCTCCCACTTAAAGATTAATCTTAAGTAAGACAAGCAGGCTTCAGTCTTTTCAACTGAAAATTGGTCTGTAGCTTCACTCTGTGATGTTTCTCCACATTCCAATCATCCAAGTGTTAATTCTTTTCATAAACTCTATCCTGATGATCTTACTGTATTCATTATGTAGTTCTGCTGTATTTGTCCTTGTCTATATTTTGAAAAGAAAAGCACTTAGGTTTGAGGGAATGGAGTGCTGCAGAGCTAACAACCAGTGTGTGATACTGTATTAGTGTATAAGCAATGCTACTGTAAATGGAAGCAGGTTGAAAAAGTCACACACATCCTGCACTTCACTTAGCAACCACTGTTGCCTAGCAACTGGGCTCCATTACTCACGTGTTGCATCTGATGGAATGTGGGGCTGCTGGAGAGTAGTGTGTACTTGTATATTTGTGTCCATGTGTGTGTGTCTATGTGTGTGTACGAGAAGCACACAATGGAACTAAAATCTCCACAGGGATGGGGTTTTATTGCTCGGAAACAGACAATGGTTGATTCCTTCTCCCTCCCTCAAAATCTCACTATCTTTGTCAACAGAGTTTGCTCATAAAATGTGAACTATATCTCTTAGATAAAGCCAGTGATAGCATGGATTTTAGGCCAAATCAGTGAGCATGGCGCTGTAGTAGCATACCAAGTCAACTTTGTATAATGTTGTGTAATAATATTGATAGCACAACATTTATTATGATCTTACTTAATTTCAAAAATGTTAGACCCACCCAATAATATATCTGCCATTTTATGTAATAATATTGCCTGCTTTAAAGCATTGACCATGGGCATTGTGTTCTTTGAAGTCATCTATGACTGTTTCACATGTCACTGGTTATTGTCCTCTTCTAACTGTGTTGTTTATTCCCTGTAAAGCATGTTTTCTTGGTAATGACATCTTTTAGTCTGGAACAACTGAAAATCGTGACTCTCACTTCCTGATCTGTGCGTCTGCGATAGAAATCCTCTAAGCTGTCGAGGATCTCATCTGGAGATGATGACCTGGAGAAGGACGGAAAAGATGACGACCAGAAGAGTGGCTCAGAAGGAGGAGACCCCGACAACATCATCATCCAAAACACCACCGACAGTAAGGTAGGATTCATTTTTTCAACCAAGACACACTATGTCATATAAATGTTCTCACAATGGCTAGTCATGTTGTTTAATAAAGCATAAAGTAGGGACAAACTTCAAATTTTAAATCTCACTGTTTTCATTGATGACAGCTGTCATTAGACATTATGTTTTCAGATCCATCTGTCCATCTGTCTCAGTAATGCCATGATTCCTCATTTGACCATTGATTGTCAAAGGTCACTGTGAGCTAACAAAATTTTTTGGATATAACCATGGACTGTATATAAAAGTGGTCATAGACTGGGTTTGGAAATTTTAAGCTATTGCCGAGGTGCCTTAAACCTGCTTTCTGTCTAATGGCCACCAGGGGGCAACTCTCTAGTTTCACTTTTTCAATACAACATGATGTTCTTTTTTTTTTTTTTAAATTATGGTCCCATTTAGAGGAAAGTAGACCATAATGCCAAATATTGTTTCTTTTGGTTTCAAAAAAATGAAGATGACCACAGCCAAATTACAAACTGTAGGCTGTAATTGTGGAACACAATTGTCTAACAGGATGAAATGATGAAGTGGCTAAAATTTTATTCCCTGAAGGTCAGAGGTCGCTTAATTGTGTCATCATAATGTTCTGCAAAAATACCTCTGGCCATTATTCAACATTGTAATTCAGGAAGTGAAGATTGTAACAATATTTTCTAGAACTTCACTAGTTGGTAGCGGAAACAACCATGGGGTGATGATTCTAGTTCTGTCCTGAAATGTTGTAATATTCTGTAGCTTTTATAAAAATTACAGAGCAGTTATGTGAAGATTAATGTGCAGTAAAGCTGAAGGAACTCCTGACATTGGTATTGAAATGACATAGGTGCAATTATCTTTTTTTTTTACTGTGAAAGTGAAGAAACAGGCTGAAAAGTAGATAAAAACTAGATGGTATTTTGTGGAGCATTAGCCCCAAATGATTACAACTGACAAGCTCTGGCTGCTTTTTATTAGAGATGGTCCAGAGATGGTAGATGAAGTCCACACACAAGGCATTTTTTTCTTGTAGTTGAGGCAAATTAATATTTGCCTCAACTACAGTAGCAGAGTAGAGTAGCATTAGAGCCCATGTTGTATGTGCCCTAACAATTTGGCTATCAGGTTGCCCCAAAATTGCACATTTTTATGAATAGAGTAGAATACAGTTACAGTAATTTACTTCTCTTTTTATTGCATTTATAATGTTCTTTGCAAAGCATTACTTAGTATGACTAATACTGCTACCAATAGTACTAATAATAACTGTACTTCTATATGATTGTGTCCCTACAGAACCAGCTGCTCATAGAGGATCAATAGGTGAGGGAAACATGGAAAGGGAAATCATTCTTTGTAGCTCTGATGTTGGAAAGGTGAATCACAACATGATTTCGCATCAGCACCATCTACTGGCCACCATTGTCACCTCTTCCTCTCTGCTGGACTCCGAATGTGTTTGTATTAACGATGCACCCATGCTGATACTGGTACAATTCATCCTGTGAATACCAGGGTAAAACTGGGCATTACGTCAGTTTTTTTTCAATACTTCAACGAAAATATAAAAAAATCTAGGGGCATTTCATTTCATCATTTAAAATTTCTGTACCCATGAAATCAATAAAATAGAAAGATCAAGATTTTCAATCAGTTGTATCCATGTTTATACTGTTAAATAAACATAAAGTATAGGGTTTTTTAAAGGGGCATTAAATACTTGAAGACTTTTATCGTGGTCCCTGAAACCATTAGTAGCTGTGATATCTGACTGTGTTTACATGTAGCCTATTTTCTAAAAGGGTCATATTAATAGCCCTGTTAGGATAAAAATGTAATTGTAAGGTGTACCCCCTTTAGATCCTCTTAATTTGTGTTTATTTGTAAAACAACTAGTGGGTGGTTGTGGTTGGCTCCATCCCTTCCTTTTAAATGCTGATTGTAGAGCTAAATCTCTTGCTTCACGAGAAAGAAGGTAAGGTACAGTAATTTAAAGACCTGAAAAAATAACCACAACTCAAAGTCAGCTTACAAACTTTTTCAGAAACTGTCAACTGTGTCTCAGTTGCCATCAGTTGTTGATGTCACACATACTGATAGGATCATTTAAAATTGATTTCAATGTGCAGGTATCTGAGGCCATTTTATAATAAGCAAGCAAGAGCTAATGTCCAGTGAAGTAATAATATTTCAGCATATAACTACTACCATTTTGACTGAAGAAAAAGCTTCGTTGGTAGCAGAAATGTATTTTCTGTTGGTGAACAGCAGAATATAACAGTCAATAGTGAGCTTTCAGCGAAACATTTATGAATTACGTTTTTAGCACAGCAGCACAGAGGCTAGCCCTGTTTTGAATTTCTACAAATTTATACAATATGAGTTCAACAACAGCTCATCAAGAGTTAAATCTTAACAAAACATTTTTTGGCAAGTTTTAAAGGATGAATGCATATGTATATCAACAAAAATTGGATGCCATCATACCCTGTGTAAAAGAATAAAATAAATACAGAAGATATTTTTCCAGCGACACTAACAGCTTTTTTTTTAAGCAAACAGTATGTTAGATAATTAAAAAAATATTTTAAAAAGTACCAGAATGTTGCAGTTTGAGGCTATGATATAAAGACTTTGTGGAAAGAATGTCTTAGACAATAATTATCCACTTATTTTATGAAATCTCCAGAATTCACAGACACCATGTAAAATGGTTGGCTTTATCTTTAGTAGTCTTCATCATCCAGTTTCAGGCATTTTAAATTCTAATCACTTTTTCAGCTAAAAGTCACAATTTCCATCACTTTCTATGTGTTTATGTGCTATGGAACAGTAAAAAACATTACTTATTGCTTCCTTGAAAAGTGACTTCGAGTGTTTTCACACTCCCTATTAGCCCTTAAAACGAACTCAGAGCAATTAGTCAATCAGTATTATTTGGTTTGCTTTAAGTTACAGTTACAGTTTGCCTAACCTGTGAACAAGGAGCACTCCAGGTTCACTTTGCCTTCTGCCATTGTATTTTAGAGACAAATCATAAACTACACCCTCTCTCTCCCTCTCTCTTTCTCACTCTCACACACACAAACACACACTGAACAAACTACTGATTTATCTCTGTGGCAATCTGCATATATATATATATATATATATATATATATATATGAGAGACAAATTGCTATTCTGAGATCAGCTGTATGGAGAGAAATTTGTTTGGTTCATCAGGAGATCAGTTTTACCGACAGTTGTGAAATATGTGCCACAATAAAGTAGTGCATCTCTACTCTGGATGTGAAATGCCATCATAACACTGCATGTCACATTTAGGTCAGGTGGAACAGGGGTTGAGGTGGCTTGTGTTCTTCCCATAATTACACAGTGTAGATAGGCATCAGTCAGTTTATACTGTCCTGTGAATCCTCATTTGTGCTGTCTCACTCATGGTCACCTGTCACTGTACAAATGCATTTGATAAGACCTCCACACACACACATACACACACACACACACACACACTCTCCTACTGTCTATGATATATGATGGATATTGCAGTGTACTGATCAGTTGCAGCTTTAAGTAGCTTTTTTAGAAAGATAATTATGGGAGGGACTTGGAATATTCAGTAACTGTCAAACATTATCCATCACACTATGTTACTATGTTACTTGTTATGTTACTTTATGTAACCAGTAAAAAGATGAATGGAAAAACATAGATAAATGTATGAAGTGTTGTGCACAACTGGGTTACACATTGTAACTCAATATTAACTATATCTGTATATTTTACTTCTGTTGTAGAATATAGGACAACTATTCTACTGCTCTAGGTAACAGCTCATCTTTATATGGACATGTGATACATCTGGTCTTCTGTGTATTTGTGAAATAGATCACTGTATATTTCAAAGCTTTTTTACAGTGGCATGCTCTTCTGTTGTACTCTAGATCCTTTTATCAAAGTGACCATTGGTTCTTGGTTTGAATCATATTTGTTGTCATGTTGGCAATGGCTTGGAGGTGAAGAATACACAATCCACTTTTTCTGTTGCCTTGTCTCTATGTCTAAGCAGACAGTAAACTGAATCACTTTAACTTTATGGACACTGAGAGTTGTGGAGGTAACATTATGAACATACAATGTGATAATGCATTTGAAATTGCCAAACCTGACATGGTCCCTGTTGCAGTTTACTTAGATTGATGGTTGACACCAACCTGCTTTGTCTTTCAACTCTGTGCCACTTGCCTTTACTTTGCTTCCACTGTTGTCTTGAGATAAAGAACTATTTATTTTTGATGATTGGTGAATAAGACAACTTCTGTATGTAAACTCATGCTTTTATTATTCCCTTGAAACCTTTGTTATGATCATATTTGGAACATGTTTTGGATTTTCAAAGTTTGTAATTTACAGTAAACTGTTTTTGCTGTTTATGGAGGATACTTTTACAAAATAAACTAATTGGGAATGGTGAGGTGCTGCAATACTGATCACACAGCTCAAAAATACATTGTTGGATGGGTATAAAATATAAAACAAAATTAGATCAATCAGTCAATACAATAATACAATACAAACAATAAACCTCACTCTGGACCATGGAAAGTGATAATATGTCAAACACATTAGTGATACTACACGTTAGTCACTACAGCACAATACATATAGTATGATGTACATTGACGGAGCGCTTTATTGGGGACACACTCTGACACTCACCTCTGCGGAGGCCACTGAAGTTCACTGAACTCATTGATATGTTCATGAAAGCCGTTTGGATTACTTGTGCTTGGAGCATTATTCTGTCGGAAGTAGTCATTACCCAGTCAGTCCGTTGTCTTGACCTCTCTCATCAACACAGAGCTGCTACTTACTCGATGGTTTTTGTTGTCACTTCTATTCTGAGTAAAAACTCTAGAGACTTCAATTCTTCCTCATTCTGATGGTTAACGTGAACATTAACTGAAGCCCATGCCTTGTTCCTGCATGGCATTATATGTTGCACTCCTGATTGGCTGAGTGGATAATTTCAGGTGTACAGGTGTTTGAGTGTACAATCAGCATCAGGCTAGCTTCAAACACCATTTGCCGAAGTAATTTTTTTGTTTATTTTTGTCCAAAACCACACAATATAGCATACGAACAAAATAGCCTAACCTAAATGACTATTGTTTTTCTACTTTATAGTGCAAAAGCTGGCCTGCGCAGTCTGCGTATTTCATGCGCAGGGTTGTTCTAACCCTAGTTCTAAACCTGCTAGACGCGAACCGACGCAGGCGCAGTCTGTAGCGAGTAATTCGGCGCTGAAAAGGAAGGAGACCTGTTTAGCAAGGAGACAACTAAAGCACTGCTAGCCAGAGCTGCTGCAGAATTAACGAGATCGACGTCTATTCATTTACTTTGCTTTCGAGCATCGTGGCACAGCGCAGAGTTTGAAGATGGCCGATAAAGAGGGTAGGTTTACCAGAACTACTAAATGTGTAAAGTGATGGCCCGTTTTCCTCGTGTACCGCTTTGTGTGCTTATCACGGTCGTTTAACTCAGGCATGAGTGTTAGCATGACGTGCTAGTTTAGTAGTCCTATCAGGAGGCTTACTGACATTATTTAGCCTGCACGCTTTTCTTTGTTTAAAAATTTAAAGGACGCCCTGTCCAACTTCTATACTTTATGTTCAGCATATGTTTATGCATCCAGTCTACTAAACTTATTTCAGAAATTGTTTGTTTGTTGTTACGCTAAAACACCCCCCTTCACCAAAACACCGCAATGGCAGTGAGCAAAACATCACCTCTGATGTTCAAGGAAGATACTAATACCCCACCAGCTTCTATTAGACGCTATCTATTAAATAAGGTTAAAACGAGCAAGCATGAAGCTGTCGTTCGACTTAAACAGATTTCGGTGTAATACATGAAAGGACTGACTTGTCTGTTTGGCACTTTGCTTGGACCCCAATTGCAACATTGACATTGAAATTAGCTAGCACTACCAGTCTGTTATACCAAAACACGATAACTGTTGATCAGTTTCTGCTAAGTGTGCATATGTTAACGAGGAAGAACGAGTGCGGATATTAATAGGAGTCAACACTTGTAACCTAAACCATGTTATTCTGCTTAAGTGTATGACGATGCAGTGGAAGAGCGGGTCATCAATGAAGAATACAAGATCTGGAAGAAAAACACACCTTTCCTCTATGACCTGGTGATGACCCACGCACTAGAGTGGCCCAGCCTTACTGTCCAATGGCTCCCTGATGTCCGCAGGTATTTTCCATTGTCACAGTTTAATTGCTTATCAAACATAGTTTAAATCTAAGCAACTGCACTGACATGTGCCAGTGTCCACCACCTGCATGGCCAGACAGTCACAAGCAAAATATTGTTCAGCTCCTTTATTTTTAAATCCTGGATTTGTTTTTGCCAGTCTTTCTGCAACATACAACAAATTTGAGTTGTCAAACATCATCTGAGCATCCTTCAGTTATGGATGCTCATGCCTACATAAGCAGACATGAGCAGAGTTGACCTCAAATAGTATTTGCGCACTGATCCGTGCGCAGTCTGTAATTTGGCGCTGAAAAGGAAGAAGCCCTGTCTGCACAACAGTGTTACAGCCAGCCTTGACTGTAATAACAAAATTTTGAAGGGCATCCCTGTCTGTTGTCTTTATCACAGATATAAGTCTTTATTATCTATCCTCACAATCAAGATTTCTTTACAAGATAGTGTAAATAGTTTTTTGTATTTGAAAATGGTTTACTTGGTTCATGTATCAGGTAGGAGGGGAAACAGCTGTAGAGAGAAAAAGGCACATTGTTATTAGCTAACACCTGATAATAGCACTTTTCATATTTGAAGACTGGAGTCATATGAGAATTATTGGTTGCTTCCATACATAAACCCTTGCTCTAAAGTTAAACTGAAAGACAAAGCTATTTGTGCTGCTTAATACAGATTGAATTTATGTCGTAATTGTGGATCCCCACAGGCCGGAGGGGAAGGACTACACCGTACACAGGCTGGTTTTAGGGACTCATACATCAGATGAGCAGAACCACCTTGTGATTGCCAGTGTCCAGGTACCAAATGATGATGCCCAGTTTGATGCCTCGCACTATGACAGCGAGAAAGGAGGTAAGTATACCAGGAGTCATCAGGATAACTGTAGTTGAACTCTTTTCATATACATCTCAATATTTGCTTGATGAAGAATGTACAGGAACAGGGGAGTAGGAGACACAGCTTAGAAATAAGTGACAGTTTAATGTTTATTTGGTAAAGGAAGGGTCACAGCTGCCCACTGTCTATCCTGTCTTCATTACCGAGATGCTCACTATCAAAGTTCCTTAAACCAAAAGTCTGGTTTTACTGTAAGCAAAGTTCTCTGATGTTGCCTTGTCTGAAACTAGTTTACACATCAATTGACTTAGACTTTTTCTATTGCGAGGGAAAGGAGTGAGTCATTACTCATATTCCATTTATCTATATGTTGAAATTCTGTTATTCTGTCTTCCAGCAGGTATGTTGGTGGGTACCACGCAATGTGTAGGTTCCCTGAAGGCTCACTGCTATTTGGTGTGATGCTGTATGTATGAATAAGTGTTAATGTAGCCACTGAACAATTTTAAGGTAAATTCCAAGTCTAAACCTCAACACACACACAATCTAGCATGCATATCAGAATAAGAGTTAAAGCAATAGTTTTAGTTTTTTATTTCTCTCCTTTTGAACGTGTCCTGCTTTGAAGTTCTACTTGAGTAAAGCTGCTGTAACTTGGACAACAACGGATGTCCTTTTCATTTGCTTGTCAAGCTACATTCCAGCCCTCACCTATGGTCAAGAGCTGGGTAATGACAAAAAAACAACAAGCTCATGAAATGGTCTAAAGGAATTTCCTTCAAAGAATAGTGGCACTCACTGTTAGCTGTAGGTGGAATATCTCAGCTTCTTGACTACTGCCACCATGACCCAGTTCTAGATAAGTGACAGAAGGAGGGATGGAACACCAATGTTTAGACAGCTCCCAGCATCCCGACAATAAAGAACACATTTTATTATATGTAATATATGTAGATTTATATCAGACCACACCCCCTTAATGATTAACATACAGAGCAGGGACATCTTGTTGTGGGCCATATGACATCGAACATGTTTGCACACCAATGTAGTGTCTGGGACAGGTCAGTATGTGGGCCCTTCTCAGAAATGTTTGAACCAGATGACCCATAATGATAAGATCAGGGTTTTGTTTCACATCTAAAATATTTATTTGAAATAGATGCATCATGTTGTCTGCACTGGCCCTATGTTAATGTTCTTATTTAACAGGTGTTGGGAAAATAACCTGCACTGTTTCTCATGACAGAGGATTATGTTGCATTTATAGATAACAAGTGTTGTTGAGTAAAATAAAGGCAGGCACTGACAGACTCAGCAGAAATCCACATTCAGAACTAGACTTCCCATGCTCCACAAAGTGTCTGAGTCATCCTTCTGAAATTCCATTATTGCAACAATAACAGTTTTCTGTCAGCCATAAATGAATTTTGCATCCCAGGTAAAATCGATGGTTAACCTGCAGTTTTGTATGATGGTCTGATTGTGGGCTCTTGTCAGAGTTTGGTGGATTTGGGTCGGTAAGTGGGAAAATAGAGATCGAGATCAAGATCAACCACGAGGGAGAGGTGAACCGAGCCCGCTACATGCCCCAGAATCCCTTCATCATCGCCACCAAGACTCCCACGTCTGATGTGCTTGTCTTTGACTACACTAAGCACCCGCCTAAGCCAGGTTGGTTCACTGCTGTGCTTTTATAAATAAGACTACTTGGATCAGTAGTTCTTACTCACACAGTGACTCACATGAAGGTGAATGCAGTATGTTTCTGTGTGTTTCAGATCCTAGTGGTGAGTGTAGTCCTGACTTGAGGCTGAAAGGTCACCAGAAAGAAGGATATGGCCTTTCCTGGAATCCCAATCTCAGTGGAAACCTCCTCAGTGCCTCCGATGATCATGTAAGTGACTAAAACCTTTGTTCATTAGTTATCCTATGAAAAAATGATGAGCCAAACGTTAGTTCATACTAGGTTTGCAACTGATAATTATCAACCCTTCATTACTGATTAATCTAACATATTTTTCTCTATTTATCAATCAGTTGTTAAGACATAATGTAAAAGGCCACAACAGATAACACTATGCAATACGAACATCTTCACTAAACACCTCACTACAACCAAAACAACATCAGGAGATCAGTGGGAAGTGAACTGCGATCGTAGCTCTGTGATGTCATGAAAGGAGCAGGGACACTCTAGTTCTGAATGTAGATTTCTGCTTTTCTCTTCTGACTGTCAGTGCCTGTCAGTATTTTACTCAACAACACTTGTTATCTATAAATGCAACATAATCTTCTGCATGAGAAACAGTGCACTTCTTCATCAGTCCACTTTTCAACAAGCTTTAAATATAGAAAAGACACATTTTCACCTGCTTTTATTCACTGTGCCTTGTTTTTCAGAAGGGCTGCAGCACACTAACATTAAACTAATAGTGAACTGTTATTAACAAGCAAGCTAGCTTACCTGCTTAGGCAAGAGGATGAAGAAGTTAACTGACGGTGACTCATGTCTGTCTTCTTTTTTTAGCTTCCCTACGTTTTTTGTTTCTTAGTTGAAGTTAAATAATTTTTTATTTGACAGTGGAGAGAGGGAGAGACGGGAATGGGGAGTCAGAGGAGTGACATGTAGGAATGGGCTGTGTCAGCTGGGATTCAAACCAGGGATACCAGCCGTTGTGCGCTAACCATTCAACTATTGGGTTTCCCCAGCTCTGCTGTGTTGTCATGTCAGAAAGATTATTTGGTTTATTGACTTTTTACATAGAAAGAAATGTATATCCATTCATACTTCATAGACTCACAATTCAGTCACTACTTCATATATAGTGAGTCTGCTTCTGTAAACATTATTACTGCTGCTCAAGAAACTAATTTTGTTAATTATAATACTGTAATTATTAATGTACTGTACCGTAATGGTGAGATAAGATGAATATAACATATGGCTGTGCCTGCTGAGAGAGCCTCCATTGTTTCACGGCTGTAACCTCAACATAAGCCACCTGACACTTGGAGAAATTCATGTGTCCAGGCTCCATCACACGGAACTCAGTCTGATGGAGCCTGGACATATGGGCCATTGTAACTGTAAGGTCAGTGGCATAGGAACTCTATGTGCACACTTCAGTATTTCTTTATTTAGCATAAGTTCAATTGTCATCACAACATTGAGCAATGTTATCACACATCGCAAATTTTCCATGTATGGTGCAGGCCTAATTACAACCCTGGTGCAGTCCCATCTCCTAACTGGACATTGCTACAGCCTGAATTTAGCAAGGACATGTCTGGAAATAAGTTGTGATGACAAATTGTTGTGATGAAGTGTTCTCCCAGCTTCTAACAGACAAGTGTAGCAAGGGGACAAACAAAATGTATACCAACACAGTGCTCCCCTTTGACGTCTCTGTAGACCATCTGTCTGTGGGATATTGGGACTGGGCCAAAGGAAGGGAAGATTGTGGATGCCAAGACTATCTTCACAGGCCACACAGCAGTAGTGGAGGATGTTTCCTGGCATTTGCTCCATGAATCCCTGTTTGGCTCGGTGGCTGACGACCAGAAACTGATGATGTAAGTGGAACCTTCTACTTAGTAGTCTGTTTGTGGAATGGGAGGAACAGGTATCTCTTCCATCTTTTCCATCAAAACATTCTTAGTTCTTCATGGCATGGATTCAACAATCAAAGATGTTGGAAACATTCCAATGGAGACGGTGAGCTTAATCTTTGTGTCGTGGAGAATTATTCTCCTGAAAGTAGCCATTAGAAGATGGTGAACTGTAGTTAGAGAAGGATGAACATGATCAGCAACAATAGACTGTGGCATTTAAACAGGACTGATTGGTATTAAAAACCAGTGTGTCAAGAAAACATCCCCCACACCATTAGACCACAACCATGAGTATGCACTGTTGACACAAGGCAGGTTGGGTCAGGCATCTGCTGCTTCATCTGAAATCTAGATCCATCAAACCTGGTTGTCATCTGTGTAGTTTGGGGAACCTGTGTCCACTTCAGCCTCAGATGTGTGGTCTTGGTGACAGGAGTGGTCCCTACTGTTAGTCCATCCACCTCCAAGGTGGATATGTTGTTCATTCTGAAGCTTTCCTGCTCTGCACAGTTGCAAAGTGGTTATCTGAGTGACCATAGCCTTTCAGTCAGCTACAACCAGTTTGTCCATTCTCCTCTGACCTCCCTCATCAACAAAAATAAGATGGTATACAGGTGTCCCTAATAAAGTGCTAAGTGAGTGTGTGTCATGTTCCTCCTGCCTCTTACCCCCCACCAGATGGGACACTCGATCCAACAACACATCCAAAGCCAGCCACTCGGTGGATGCTCACACTGCTGAGGTCAACTGTCTGAGCTTCAACCCCTACAGCGAGTTCATTCTTGCCACTGGTTCTGCTGATAAGGTAGAGCAGCAGCAGAGATACTCTCTGGATGATTATGCCTCCTCTAGGCAGACAATGTTGTAGCTCAGCTAACAAAAAACAGTTTAGGGAAAAATTGCAATGAATATTTAATGCAAAGATTTTATTGTTTCTCAGACTGTTGCATTGTGGGATCTAAGAAACCTCAAACTGAAGCTCCACTCCTTTGAGTCCCACAAAGATGAAATTTTCCAGGTAAGGTCAAATTTCTTTGATGTGCAAACACAATATTAGACAGGCCCTGAAGGCAAGTGGGGAAAAAAAGGTTTCATGAAAAAGAACAAAGTCAATGAACATGACAGGATTGGTGAGAGACTGGTGTTTCAACCAGTCTGTTGGGTGACAGTCTTATGTCTAATGCAAGCACCCACTGTGACCTGCTCCTTAATGGGCTTCGTAGCTCTTGCTATCTCACCTGACTTCCTAAAGCCTGTCTTGCAAAAAGACTTAAAATCCATTTCAGTTGAGGTGAATGAGCATCTACTTTCCTCTGTATGTGATTATTGTTCAGCAAACCCAGTCCTTAACTTGTGTTGGTGATGGTGTCAGATGTCCTGGTTATAAAATCAGAATTTTAATCAATCAAATCATGAAATCATCTCTTTAGCCCAAGTTCAGCAAAACAGTTCAGGAAAGACAGAACTGGAGCAACAAATTTCATTTTCACTGTGTCTGATGAACCCACAGCTTCACTCTCGTTCACTTGTTACCTCACTTGTTGTGAGCTTGCTCTTACTTAATAATTCTATGTATAATATTGACACTTGAGCACTAGTCTTGTGACCAAATGAGTACACAAATTACTCCTGGTACCTGGTTTTGACCAATAAGTGGTGGTCAGGCTGCTAACTTAAAATATTTGGTTCTGCCCTTGGTAGGGAAAACATTTTGTACATGGTTCTTGTGGTCCAACTTAAGGTTAAGTTCCCGTGTTCCTCAAAAGGTTCTTGAATATCTGGGAAAGTTCCTTTGGTAGAATTGCCCTGTTAGTATCAACATAACAGTTTGAATGACTGTTTTGTTTTGTTTTTTTTTAACTAAAACTCTGCTGCTGAGCATTACAACTGTCCAACTGTCTCATTCATTAGGTACAATGGTCTCCTCACAACGAGACAATCTTGGCGTCCAGCGGAACCGATCGACGTCTCAACGTCTGGGATCTCAGGTAACCTTGTCATCCAGGTTTTGATATGAAACAGCAATCGGAGTGTTCACAAGGAGTACATGTTGACGTGAAAATTGTATAGCAAACATTCTTTGAATAACATCATGATATAAATGTACAATGATCTTACTTTTTGTTATTGTATAAATCCATGGTTTCATGTCCTGTAGCCAGCTCATTATACACCCATGAAATCTGCCAGGTGACCTTCACCAGCCCTGCTATAGATGACACATAACCACTATGATGCTGTATGGTTGTAGTATATGTCATGTAAAAAAAACTTTACATGACTCAACATCAAACAACCTGATGAGTGGTTAGCTAACCAACAATGTATTGAAATATTAGAGATCTTAAGAGTGGAAATATCACTCTTGACCTACAGTAGATTGAAGAGCTGCTACAACAGAGTCTGTTTTATGTTGGATTCTCTTCTAGTAAAATCGGGGAGGAGCAGTCAGCTGAAGATGCTGAGGACGGTCCTCCAGAGCTGCTGGTGAGTAACATTACGGTCACTGTTGGATTTTATTTCCACTTTAAGGTGGGACACATGGCATGACCCCGGGCTGTCGTAGTGGAGTGATGATTTCGGTGATATCATAACGTTGCACTGTGAGAGGTTCAAATATGGCTGCTGTGACAGTCTTGCAACCAAAGAGCCTGAGACAAAATTCTTAGATTTATGAAATTTAGGATTACTATCACACAAGGTGACTGCTGCTATGACCTATGTCTACTAACCAACCAACAGGAATGCAGCGTGACATTACAGTGGTATACATTTATTTAAGATAAAAAATACTCAAGCTCCCTTTCAAAAGTTGACCTCTCATCACAAGGGCTTAGCTTCACTGCTGACACACATGCCGATTCAAACTTGACGTCAAAGCATTCAACCTTTACATTAGAACTCGCCTCTTAACCTTTCAATGTCATTAAATTGTCTTTTTTCCATCAGTTCATCCATGGAGGTCACACAGCCAAAATCTCTGACTTCTCCTGGAACCCCAATGAACCCTGGGTCATCTGCTCGGTGTCCGAAGACAACATCATGCAAGTCTGGCAGATGGTGACTACATCTACTCCAACTCCTCCTCATGCATTGTTTTTTTTCCTTATAAAGCCCAGTAGAACCTGCTTCAGTGATGAGGGTTAGTTCCAGGTGACAGGCTGCTTACTGGTTATATTGGCAGATGTTCACACTGAGGGATCTATGGTATCACAGATGTACAGTGGATGGGTTTTCTGCTTTTACTGGTGATTAAAATGAGCTTCATCTAAATCACAGATTTAGATCCCTGTGTCATTAAACTTCCACTGTGCTGGTGGAAATACTCAGTGATACTGAATACTGTTGAACCTGCTGATCGGAGCTACTATATGTGCTGGATCAAGTCTGGACCACTCTTCTCATAGAACTGCTTCAGCCCTGACACATTCTCAGGATGTCAGGATCAGTCCCCAGCATCTCAACTAGATTCAGATCCACTCCAGAGGGTGGATTTTCTCTGATCTTTAGGGTCATTGTCCTGCATCAGCAGCTTCTCCTGAGCTTCAGCAAGTGGAGCCACCCTGACTTCATCCTGGAAGAGACTTTGATAAATTTACTCACTTCAGAGTGAATTTGATTTAGTCAGCATTAATTGTCAGGTCAGTTGAACTGTTAAGGTAGAAATCTGAGGGTCAGTGTTCTTAGTTGTCTGCTGCCTTTTTTCTCTATAGTTTGAGACATAAGTGAGTGTGTTGAATGTTTCTTTTCACTGTTCTTCCAGGCAGAAAACATCTACAATGATGAGGAGCCAGACAACACCCCTGCATCAGAGTTGGAAGCACAGGGCTCTTAACCTAGCTCTCTTAGTGATACCCTGCCCAGGCTTGACCCCTCCTCCACCCCCTGAACTTCAGACCTTCACCTTCCTCTCTGGCTTAACTCCAGTGCAAAATGAAGAATCTGCCTCCACATGGGTGAACAGAGTGGACGGTCAGAGATGGCATGGACATATCACCGTGACCCTGGTACCCAAAAGCACGCAAGCACTTGTTAGAGAGTAAGATTTGAAATGTCCTGCGTGCTCAGGTGGAATCTCCAGTGTGTGGAGAATTTGGGATTTCAAAGGATTCAGAGCAGAAACCTTTTAAGTGGGAGAAGCTTTCTTTTGTACCTTCTTCTGTCATTTTGTTCCCCAACATCATATTTAATCAACCCATCACAGCTTCCTCTGAAGAAACATTCCTTGTTATATTTGCCTCCTGTTCATTAACCCTTCAATGAAAGGTGTGGGATTCAAGCGAAATGCCTTTTCTCTTCCTGTTACGTAATGCAAAACTACAATAAAATTTTTGTAACTTTTCAACAATAGGTTTCTCATTTATTTATATGAAATTGTAAAAGCAAATGTCATTCTTGAAAAAAAGCTGCATTTGTAAACACATTCTGTCTACTTAAAACACAGAAAATCACAAGACCCAATAGTTATTCAGAATGAGGAAATAAATTCATAGTAAATACAAATTCTACAAAATGTTTATTGAAAAGAAAGACAGGACTATAAGAAAATTGTACAATCAGGGGTGTGGGCTTTTTTTTTTTTTTTTAGTAAAAATAAAGCTCTCTGAAGAGATGGTGACTTGTGCCTCTACTTTCACAGTTAGTCTCACCTACAGAGGTAGATTCTGACATTACCTGAGAGTCATTCTGGGACAACACCAAAGAAACGGGAAACAGATGCTAAAAGGTCTTCACCCTTCTTAGGGTATGACAGGATCTGTTCTCTTCCCAACACCCACTGACCCTCTACATGTTTGTTTTTACATCCTAATGTGAGGATGCAGATCACGAAAATTTTCTGCAAGGCAACGTCTCACCCACTCACATGGTTATGCAACAGGCAGCCCACCTCTGGAAATGGTGAGGAAAATTGTCACTACCCCTTAAATGCTCATTGACGTTAGAGTATAGTGAGTTCAGACAGAACTGACACCACAACAGGCTAAACAGCACTGTGGGGATTGTCCTTTACTGAGTTACTTCTCACCCAACAGTGTCAAAAGAGGGAAAAAACACTGATCTTGGGTCAGTTTTGTAATTTATACCCAGAAAAGACTGACATTCCAAGTAGGTAATCAAGATGTAAAAATTCAACGTGGCCCACAAAAAGGGAGAGAAAATAGAGGATGTAAGTGAGCCCACAGAAACAGGATCCAGAATCTGATTTGACCCTGCTCTTGATAGAGTCACCCTTTCAGGACTGAACCAGAGCAGCTCCTGTTATGAGCTTTTAATATGCATCACTGATAGAAATCAACATCTTTTTATTCAAATGCATTACAATTTTCTTCCAGTATAAAGTTTCAAAGAGGAAGAGGCTGATTATTCTGATGTCTTTAGACACAAATTACATGAAATCATTTGTCAGGATGAAGGCTCTTATCTGAAAACCCACTGTTCAGTTAACAAAAAAATAAATGCAGTTCACTGAGTATCATGTTATTTGTCTCCAACAAAAACATCTTCACCTGCACCTGTTCCTTTTAGTGATGCTGGGATTTTTCCAAAAAACAGATTAAACCATTCCCCAAAAATAAAGATGTGAAGGGTGAAGTTGATTTGGTGAATTAAGATGTCGCTTTTTATTCCAAGTCACACCTGCATTAAATGGTGAGAGAAACTGGTGGCTTGTTTGTATCTCTGAGTATCAGACAGGATGAAGCAGTTCACCTGGTGGTCCAGCAGAGGACACTCTTTGTACTCTTATAGCCTCAGTGGCCTGAACTGACCACTAAAACTGAAACTGACAGAGTAGTTTTTCTGTTTACATCAATGTGCCTGACGCAGGTTCTTTCCAGCTACAGAAGTTTACAGCTGTGGTCACATGATGTGACAAACTCAAGCTTCAAACCAGCATCACCTGTTTTAGTATTCATTTTGGTTCCAAAATGAAATAAAAACATTGACTTCTGGATGTTAAAATAATATGATCAATAAATTTTAACACCCAGGGAACAATACAGGCTCCACATGACGTCCTACCTCCTTGTCCAGCTCACAGTTCACATTAACACAAATGAATGTATGAGAAAATGCATGATATACCTACATCAGAATGAGAAACTACAGGGAGGGACCATGTAAAAAGAATTAAATCTGACTTTGAACTGCTTGGAAATTTGCTATGAAAATAGAGTTAGTAGAGATAGTAGAAAAGGGTGTACGAAGTGCTCGCCACAAAGCCAATTATTAAAACCAATGAAAATGTGGCCAAATTTTCAGAAATAATCTGATACAGTCGCTCTAGAAAAAAATCTGGTTCAGTTCATGTGTAGAGACCTGGAAAGGAGGAACTAGGTTTAAAAGAGCTCTGTATCTCCACTGAACATGGTTTGGCTCGTTCTGGAAGTAGGCTGCAGGTGTGAGGAACCTTTCCATCACACCTGTCTCACCCAAACACACGCACACACGCTCAGTCCTGCTGTGTGGTTGGTGTTTCTGCAGGCTGGTTGCTCATCATTGTAGCAGTAGTGGTTTTGTCAGTAGTGGCTGGTAAGGAGTCCACATCAGGTGGTCTGGGAGTTTGATGGATGCCCTCTGTCTCCTGCCCGTCGCCCTGACTTGAGCGGTCTTCATCCTCATCCTCATCCTCCTCCTCATCCTCCTCCTCCTCCTCCTCCTCCTCCTCCTCCCCATCCTGTCGCTGGGCCTCAGGAGGCTCTGTGATCACTTTGTCTCCCTGCTCCTGCAGGAGGCTTAGCCGGTTGTTGAGGTCATTCCTCTCCTTCTGCAGGGCTCTGCACAGCCTCTCCAAGAGTTCCAGCTTCCCCTGCAGGGCCTTGAAGTGGCCATCACGCAGAGTTTTCTGCAACAAAACAAATTTCATCATTGTCAATGCTCATTTGTCACCTTGGCAAGTCTGTAAAGAGTAGGACATGGGCCTTAAGATTATTTTATCAGCTCTTTGAACCACAACTCTCCTCTTCAGGCTGAACCTGAAAGCTCTGGAAAAGTGACAGGTGAATTTAGCATTTGTTCTAAAAGGCAATAGAGCATAATTACATCACTGTAGACCAAAGCTGTTGGAAATGTCAATTGGCTATAACTACCACTGGTGTTTGAAAACCCTGCTCATATGGGTGGAAAGGGGGTACTGATGAGCTGTAGTAGTGTTGGTTGCAAGACTGACCAGTCTTAATTGTTCAACTTAATTTGTGTCAGTATTTTACACACTGACATGAGATTGATAATAATAGGAGGATCAAACGTCACCTCCTCGGCCATCTGCAGCAGGGCCTGGTTGTTACTCTCCCATTTGGTCTTCCACTGTGTTGTCTCCTTCTCCAGCTTCTTGATCTTCTTGGTCATCTGGAGATAAATACAGAGAGTTACTGTGATACACAAACAAAGGTTGAGGCCTGACAGTCACTCACAGGTGACCAGCTGTCTCTCACCTTTTCCATCTCCTGTCTGAAAGTGGTGAAGACCTCATTGCTTTTAGCCAGAGTGCTCTGAAACTCCTCAAACTTGTCCATGTAAAGGGAGAGCTAAGAGAGAAGAGAGAAGTGAGGGAAATACAAGGCTTCTATATTCCCAGAAAGAACTAATCCACCAGGAGCAGTGTATGTTCTTACCTGCTGTTTGAGCTGAGCTTCTTGCTCCTTCATCAGCTCACATTTGCGTCTGGACTCTGTGGCGTCCTTCAGCAGCTGAAGCATCAGAGCACAGGTTACACACATTGACAGTACCAACATGTTCCTGAATACTGTACTTATTTCTGCTCAGCTACTAGCTGCTTCCTGCTAGGATCTGAAGGACACAAAAAAATTACTTACAAAGTCACGCTCTCTCTGTTGCTTCTCCTCCACTTCTTTCATCATCTCTGTGATTCTCTGCAGCTTGGCATCCATCAGCTGCTGCTGCAGCTCCTTGTGCTTGAACACTTTGTCTATGTGCTATAACATGGAAACATCACTTTTCCACTGGGCAAGATGACGTGAGCGACTGTGATCACCACCAATGAATTTCTCTACTAAAGCGCCATTACATTGTCATGCATTTTCATCAACTAAGTCTAAATCTAGATTTAATCAGTTTTAACCCTCCTGCTACTGCTTTAGAGTAGAAGCTTTCCAGTGGTTTAACAGTCACTCAGCAGTTGAACAGTCCTGTTAACTTATACCAAATAATGGCTTACTTGACTGGATCTGTTTTTTTTACAATGAAAAATTGATAGCATAGCACAACCTGGGACAGGCTGTTACCTCAACATAGAAAAACGTCTCACCTCCTCTCTGAGTTCATACTGCTCAATCAATTTCTTGAGCTTCTCAGCCAGCTCCATGTTCTCCTGCCTCAGCTTGGTGTTGTGGGAGCTGTGCTGCTCCATCTGTACCTCGATATCGCTAAGGGTCATCTGGAAGTGCAGCATGGCCTCCTTCCGCTGCTCCTCGTACTCCCTGGACCGCTGGGAATTCTCCTCCTATCAGGCAACAGAGAATGAAAATTTAGAACACACCACCCTTACCATCTAAGGCTAGAAGCTAAATTGTCCAAATATGATAAAATGAAAATCAGCAGCAGCAAGAATTAAAGGAGTATCCATGTTACTGAAATAATAACCTGGCTCGTGTTCCTGACACTGTAAGCTCAGTCATTCTAACAATAGTACGAGTGTGGCAGCATGTACAGCTCCACATCCTGAGCCCTGTATCAGGTTGACAGCCAGAGCAATCCAACAAGCAAAACAGTGTCAGCACTCACAAATATGTTTCAGCTACAACCATCGTCAGTGTAAACAACACTTTTGTTTACATGCATGTTTGCCCTGTTATGAAATACCCTGCTGGGTACCTTCAGTGTCTTGTTGTGCCTCTGCAGCTCCCTACAGAGGCTCTCCAGCTTGCTGCGAGCCAGGATGGCCTTGCTGTGCTCCCCCTGCAAGTGGATCTTCTCCTTCACAATCTGAGACTGCTTCTTCTGCAGGGCCTTCAGTCGCTTCTGCATGCAGCGGCTCTCCTCCAACTGTACACACAGTGAACATTAAGACCATATACTGGATGTCAGATAGAAAATAGTTATCTGCAGTCTACAGCTTTTCTAAAACTAAACCTGTATTAATGTAGCTGTAGTCTGACTGTTGCATATGTTCATCTCACCAGATCGGCATACTTCTTGCACAAAGCAGCCAGTTTCTCTTCAGGAGTGGCAAGGGAGTTCAGGGCCTGCATCAACAGAACCACCTCCTTTCCTGGAACAGAGAGAGATTAATTGAAATCAATCCAAGCAGATGACCAGTGAGAATTTTTTTAGAATCAAGGTAATTAAAGGCAGGCAACACAGTTATATACTAAAAACCATTAGTTTAATCTGCTAAAGAAAATACAGAGACAACATGGCTGGTTCATTTCAACTGTTCCACTTATATGGTCAATATTGAGTCATTTGATGTCTAATAGCATTTTACATTTCCATCAAACTTAAGTATTGTCATACGTACAGACCAACAGGGAAAAGACAAGAAACAACAGACAATTGTGTAAACTTAAATATAAAAATATATTAAAAAATATAATAATGTTAAATCTACAATTTTACATTAAAGATTTCCCAAAAGGCACATTTTAAAGGTCAAGGTTTTATTAGTTGTTCTGATATCTGTGGCCTAAAGAAAGAACACTCATCAGGGCTTGTTAGAAATAGCTTTTTTAAGGGAAAAAAAACACCATGATTCCAGCT
Organism: Rachycentron canadum; assembly: GCA_038496675.1. NCBI lineage: Eukaryota > Metazoa > Chordata > Actinopteri > Carangiformes > Rachycentridae > Rachycentron > Rachycentron canadum. The sequence goes on along the minus strand of CM076648.1, from coordinate 27,331,780 downwards.
CAAACAATCGCAGAGAAATAACTCTATAGACTACATAATTTATAAAATAAATTATTCATGATTTGACCACTCAGTTTATCTTTCAATAACGTAAAGTATATTTCACTCAGATTTACCAGCATTTTAAACCAACAGTGGAGGTGGACTAGGTCAAACTTTTTTTTTGTTCAGGTCCAGACTCTCACTCAAACCAATAAGGCAGAACTGAAGCATAACGGCCACAACCAATTCATTTACAGCAAGGCATTGTTGGAACGTGTAGTTGCCATGGTAGTTATTGGCAAGCTTAACTCTCAGAGCATACTGGGCTCGGATAGGTGAGCTTCAGTGGAGGGAGGGGGGCCTAAAAGAGTATGTAGCTCTAACAGAGTATTTCAGATAGAGGGTGAATAGAGTATAGTATTAGATGCCAATGTACAGAAGAAGAATAATAATACTTTTTGGAAGACTGAAGCATGTATATCTATTTTAGTCAACACAACAAGAATAAAACAATGAATAAAATGTCCATAAAAGGTAAACAGAAACAGAACTGCTTTCAAGCCTGAAAACTACTCTGCTGCTTGTGGCTTTACTTACCTTACATTGTTTTTTAGAAGAAAACTGTTCAAATGCTGGTGCTGTATGTAGTGATAATGGTTTTATTTATTTTGAAAACATGCATTTTTATGTTACCCGACCTTTCTCTACACTACAGCCCTTTTCAAATATAGCATATTTAACATTGTGACCTTAATCTGTTTGAGTAATGGCTGTTAAGTGATACATTTAAGACAGTGACCGTTACAGGTATATCCCAGTAAAAATGACATACATTTTACATGACTTTGGCATTAATAAAGAAATGAGATTGTAAAATTGCCATCACATTAATGTGATCAGGAATGTGTGTCTGAGTATTTGTATGATACATTGCAGTGTTCCTACCAAAAGCCTTGTCTTCTCCAGTCTTGTGGTCTCCTCCAGGATCAAGCTCTGCCTCACCCAGATCACTGGGGCTGTCCTCTCTGCCTGGAGTTTCCCCCCTCTCCTCTTCAGCACAGCACAGCCCCAAATCAAACTCTGAGACCTCCTCCTGGTAATAAGCAAACACACACACCCAGGCCCTGTTCAGACCTTTATTAACATCCATCTCAGGTGATCCAATCACAAGTGGACAGCTCTAAGTAAAACTGAACAGGTGGACCGGGCCACATTCATTTAGGAATATGAACACAAATACGTACTGGACACACTGAAAGCTACTTACTCTGCTGACATCCTCTGCCACAGTCTAATTAGTCCCACCACTTTTGTGATGAACTGAGAATATTAAATATACATACCATTTCAAATGGATAAAACTTATTTCATTGTAGAGCTGTGCATTAACTGCGCACAACCCTGCAAATCTCCCTTGCTCTTCCATTCACAGACCCATAACAGACCCATCTGTCCGATTGGTTAAAAAGACAACATACCTGTGTATTTGCATATAAAGTAAGGAATACAAATACCATCACAAGTGGTCACTGGAGACTAATTTTAAAGCCAGACTAAGAGCTGACCACTTATGATCGGCTCACTGAAGAAGAATTAATGCCAGGTCAGCATGAATTTTCGCTTTGCCCGTTTATGTTTCAACATTTGACACAAATGCAAAAAAAACACTACTGATAAAAAAAAAAAATGATTAATGTCTAGAGAAACTTGTTGAACATGTTGAAAGTGTTTACCTGACAGGGACTGTCCAGGTCAGGTGGAGAATCACTGCCTCCCACTATTCTTCTGGTCGCCACATCAATCTCACAAACTCCTGTTGTCTCCATTAGTCCTGATCACAAACAGAGAAATCCATAGTGAAGTGAGAGTTAAATTTAGACTGCGATTTTTAAAAAAAAGCAAGGGTTGGGAAAAAAAAAAAAAAAAAAAAAAATCCTTAAACTTGACATCAAGTACTATCAACCATCAGCATTGGCCTAATACACCCAACACACAATCACTGAGGTAACAGGTGGGAAATTAGGGGAAAAAAGTACAAATTAATTTGACTACATCTATATCTCTGGTCACATAAGTAAAATTTGATTCATCACACAGTCTGTGTAAACAGCAGGATTGGTTAAATAAGAGCACATGTGTTCCATCAAATGTGTAAATGGACAACTGAAATTGCAGCTGAAAGGCTTTTTATAGATACATCATTATGTACTCACACTTATGCACCATTTCCCATGTGTTTCATCTGATATCATTGGTATGTGAAATAAAACTTAAACTTGATTTATTTTAGATACACTTTCACTATTAAAAAGTAAAAACTAAATCTTATTTAGAGTTGAATCAAATTTTATGTTTCCTCACCCATTAACTTTTAATCACTTGTTCCTACTTACCAGAAATGGGCTTCCATAATTTCACAATACAAACCATGTAGCATCTCTTTCAGTGACAAACATATACATTCAACATATGAAAAAAATAAACTTGATGGCAGCACCTCTGTGTTGATGTAATACAGGCAAACAGCATTAGGACTGTAAATACAATCAACTGTCAAGTGTGAAAAATACTCTTTAAAATTAGCTCAACTTTTACAATAAATGTGATTGTTGCCATGTGACAAAACTTGACTGAGAGAGGAAAAGCTTATAACTACTGTGCGGCCTTTGCAGGACAGAGGAGTCAACCACGTGTACAGCTGAACATGTCAGACTGAGAAATGTCAGCGCGGCACACAGTACGCCTGATTATACATTACAGGGATTGAAATGAATGAGAATGACTTTATGATGGTTTTTTAGTGTAGGTATCCGAAGCAGACGACAATAACTACTCTACCCTGACAGTTGTCTCGGGCCTTCAAACACTTTACTTCTATCGACAACTGCTCATTTTAGCCTCGCATCGGCATTCACATTGTAGGTTGGTTCTTCAACAGGTTGAAGACCACGAAACACTACATATTCGATAAGCTACTTTATGTTACAGTCGTGTGCTGACACAAAGGACGGGTAACGTACGGAAGTTAATGACAACTGAGTCGCTAACTAATATGTACGATACAACTTATGCTAGCCATTCTTCAATATTAACTCTAACTTACAACAGCCTGTAAACCGTTGACATTGTCGTTATACAAGTATTCATGTTGATGGTAGTAACATTTAATTGCAGTGAACGGTCTTATGTGTTATGAACCGTTTGGAGTTAAAAAGACTAAACACAGCGGGTTTTGACATATCGGAGCTAACTTCGCTGCAGTTTTCTACATAACTTACCGACACGATACTGTCAAGCTCGCAAAACATGTAGTTTAGCCGCGCTGCTACATGTTGTTCGCTCAATACAAATAAACTACAGAACTAGCTCTTGCTGAGAAAATTAAACGACTTTCTCTTAACATATATTCTCTCGACAAAAAAAAATAAATAAATAACGACTTGCGCATAATACATTACGTAAGATGGACAATATATGTAATGTCGGGTTTCTGTTCTCTGGTAACGTTAACGTTAGCTAAGGTTAACCAACTTGAAAGAGTGGAAAATATACTGATATTTTCTCAAATTTGAGGAAAATGGCCAAGCCGAATTTAAAGGTGCCCTATTGTACACTTAAAATGGTCTTAATAACTGTAGTGCCAGCAAAGTAGTTTTGTAGAACACCAAGGTAACTATAAACCTTCGCGGTTGTAAAGACAGTCTGGTATGACGTCCAATCGACTCAGGTCATATTAGCTACATAGCTAAACGTACAGTAATCACTTTCGTTATTTGTCCCAATAGCTAAACCACGGAAAACATTTACAATGTGAGCATTCAGACAAGTCAAGTGTCACAAAGGATAGAAACGAGCGCAGCTGATAAATTAACACTAGTTATTCGCCAATTTCTAAAGCAAGCTAATATTTGTTTGCTATTGTTAGCAGGGCTAATCCTGTGCTAACAGCCAACCTAGCTAATGGCTAGCCCTAATGGCTCACACCAGAAGTGAACTTTACTTCGGCAAATACTAACTGTGTGACGGTAATTTTAAAAAGCTTCACACCCAGGGTGGTAGTGACAAGTAATATACTATGTTGAAGTTGTGTAAAATCAGCATGATATAATACCAGTACAGCAAATATGTTACTGGAGTAGCTAGAGCGTTTACCTGTGTGTTTTCACTGTATCTGGAAACTGGTCACAGTTATCAAGCTGGCTATGGCCGTCAGATAACAAGTAAAACATCCGGTTAAGTCTTTTCAAAATAAGACACGCGCCTTTAAGCGCGTTCACACGTCAGGCTCTAAGCAGTTAAACATTTTTATTCCATGAATTATAAAAATTTTATCCAGTGTCATGAAACACAAAAAACGAGTGAAATACAACATTCTTATCTTGATTATGTGTCTGATTTTCCACCGTTTCTCCACAGTAGTAATGGATTGTGAATGTGTAATCGGTTTTAGTAGTACTTGCTTTAAATTTTATCCTTTCTTGCTACTTTATATTTTTAATCAACTTTATGGAGCTTCTAGCTGCTTTACAAATGTTTATTCTGTTATACTTTTACTTTAGCAGAAATAATTAGCACGTCATGATTATAATTATCATTTATATGCCTTAATCCAGCTAATCCATGATAAAATCTCATTGAATTTCACAGTAAATATACACAATTGCACAAACGGCACTATTCCAAACTCGTCATTGTCACCTTCCTGTCACAGCATAGGCTGTTAACTGACCGTTTTATGTGCTTTTAATTTGAAGCTAGCATCCGCAAACTTCCAGTAGTAATCTAGACTATTTTGGTGCGTCTGAGCAAAAATCTATTTTATCTTTTCCAGGACGTCAGCGAGGGAGGAAACAACAGCCACTTGATCCCCAACATCTACAGAAACTACTTAAAGACAGTACCTTCTTAGTGTAATAAACTTCTGAGCTTGCCTTCGTTGAGTCTACTAAACTGTGATATTAGAAAATAGTGGCGTTGTGAGGTGACACACGCTCCTTGTTCCTCCTCCGTCTATGACAGACATGTACTTTTTAAATTCAGCACAGAGGCTCAGAGTATGCGAATTATGGACCAGTTTTAGTATGAAATAACAAATAATCACACGAATTTTGGCATAACGGTCCAACAAATTATTTCATAGATTACTTTTACACAGGGAATTTAAGTGTCATAAAGTTTAACTGTCTGCATTCATTTTGAAAGTAAATCCAACATCATCGTCAACACTGTATACAAAAAACTGTATATCAAAATATGTAGACCAGTAATTTTCGTTTACATTGCACGGAAATCTCCTGATTAGACTTTGAATGTGTAAAACTGTTTCGGGTGACACACCTTTAGCTGCTTTCGGGTGCAGCTGTAGGTATGTGGACTGGTATGAAGGGAATCACATTGCACTCGCTCTCGCTCTTCCCCCGGTGCTGTAGTAATTTTAACTGGGAGGTCTTTGCTGTGCCAACCTATTAGCGCACGACTGTGTTTTGGGGACAGAACCCGATTGGCTCAGAGCACAAGAGCGTTGTCAGAGCGACAACCGATTGGTTGCTCAGGTTGTCCAAACGCTCGAGACCCTCCCGTTTTCTCTCCTCGGTGAGGACGTTGTTTTCCATCCTTACTAGAGGGAAAAAACAGAAGGTAGAGAACGGGAGCTTGTCGGAGGGTTGGCAGCAATAAAGGGGGATCCTCGGCTTCTTCACCGAGATAAAAAAAAAAAAAATTCACGTTTCAGAGGGAGGTAACAGCAGCCGTCCCGTCGCTTCGTTTACGGTATGTTCGCCCTGCTTTGTTGTAACCGTGGCTAATAGTTTGCTCTGAGACACACTGGTGTCAAATGACACGTAAATCATTATGTTCTCTTTTTCTCCCCACGTAGGCTACATTGATTTTCGGGGCAATAACAGACTTATACTGCAGTGTGAAGAGATGGTTTGATTGTTGCTGCAAGGAAAAACACTCCTTCATTTTGAAGCCCCAATGAAGTTTACACAGTGGAGCTCTTTTCTTCACCAATTGACTTTTTGAAATATTTAAGTAATTTTTGAGAATCTTTAATGACCTGTAACGAACATGACTAATGAGTTCCAGAAAGCAGCCTGTAGCAGTTCCTGAGGAGGGGAACCTCAGTGGTACCTTTTAGGGCAGGGTTAGCTTCTCCAGATAAATATATATGAATATCACAGCTGCCTTTTTCTGCAGAGGAGATAAGTTCAGTGCAGTACAACCATTACTTACCTTTACATAAACTCTACACCAACAATGCAACCATACTGTCTGCCATGGATGACGCATGTACTGTAAGCTACTCCAACAGAATAGAGTCACACTTTAACAGATGAAATCTGCTGAAATGTTGTCTGCCTGGTTGTGGTGGTCTGGGATCAGCTTTATGTGAAGTGTGTCATGGAGGTAGGGCTGGGTTTGCCCCATTTTGTGCCTCTCATGTACATTCAAGGCACAGAGCTAAGCTCTGGTTTCTTTTGAAGATCAATCCCTGGAGGTGATTTAACAACTCTCACTGCTGTTCTTTAAGAACCTTCAAAATGTCTAATTTAAAGAATTTTATGTTCCCATTTACAAAAGCTCTATTTCCAAAACCAAACAAAGACCAAATCCAGATGTGACATATCTCCTTGTCTGCTTTTCTGCATGCGTCCAAAATTTACAATGTCTTATAGTACAGCCTATACTTTCTTGTGTTGAACAAAATAAGTGAATGATGAGTTATTCAATGACATTCATCAGGACTGTGTATCCCAGGAACTGAGGCTTAGCTCTGTGACGCCAGTGTAACTAACATGAGGATCTCAAACTGGGACAAGACTGGCTGTCTGGTTGGATTTATAATATATACAGTAGCAACCTTTGGCTTTATGTGTGAAGTCAAAACATTTATATTGCTTTAAGTCAGAAATTGGAAGTGCTTGTGTGCGTGTATGCATGCATGTGTGTGTGACAGTGTGTGTATAAAGGGTTGGGGTTCTGATAGCTGTGTCCATTTTGGATCTGGTGTCTGTAACTCCTTGAGCTTTGATGTTGACAAATGTCTGAACAAACATCATCTTTCCACCTTATTTATCAACATGAAACAATGAAGACAACATTTAGGGACCTTCTCATATTTCATTTATGCTGTTAAAACGGCAAACCCTGCTAGTTGCAGATTATATCAGCTGTGGGTAATTAATATTAGTTCTGTAAAGATACAATGTTGTGAGTGGTGACTTCAGTTACTATATGCAAGAAGGGCTGATCAATATGGTTTAAAGTTAAGTAGACTGTAGTTGTTTTTTCAGTGTGTCAGATACCTTTTAATTGAACTAATTGTGAACAATAATTAAATGAGGGGGGTAAAGTTATCTGTGTTACATCATTATTATCCTCATATGACAGCAGGAACAGTTGATGAGTTAATCAATCGACAGCTTCTTCAACTAATTTGATAATCAATTAAGCTATTACATTATAATCAAAAGAAAATGCAAAGCATGTTCTAGTTCCAGCTCACTTGTGAGTTTTTGATGGTTTCCTTCATATGTGACAGTAAAAGGAATATCTTGGGATTTTTGACTGTTGGTTGGTCAAAACCTGTCTCACTTTGGATTTACACACTATAAAAATTAGAATTATACAACAAATAAATATATAACCACCTACTTTACTATCTGGTTGTCAGAGCTGATATGTCAAAAAAAAAAAAACCCAGAAACTATGACAGGAGGTCCTGCACTTCTAAGACAAAGACACTTGAAAAAAAATTTGTCAAACAATTAACCTCTAACTTCTTCCCAATTGAAATGACACTTCCAGAAAGTCAGTGAATCATCTCCGAACCACATAAAGCAACAAACAATGGTCTCTTTTAAGATAAATTTTTAATGTGAAAGGGTTAAGTATCATGGAGTTGTGGGTAGTATCCCTGCATCTCTCACACAGCATATCATCACTCAGTGTCCTAAGGTTTCACAGAGCAGACACCACCATCTGTTTGCTTCCTGTAGCTCCTTCTCTGTCAGCATGATGCTCTCTGCTCCTGCTCATCGTTACCTTTCACACACATCCAGATTCAGTCTCTCCTATTTATCTCACACACATACACTGAAATGTAAGTGAAACACGCACACAGACTTCACACTCTGTGACTTCAGTGTGTGGTTGTCATGGAAACACATGAGAGGCGAGACAAAATCTATGTGCTCCTTGTTCATCCACTGCATGTATGTGTGGCATGCCAACATGTACATATAATGTTTTAAGAATCACACTGCATATACATCTTATTAAGGCTACAACTAGTCTTATTATTTTCTTTTCTTTGGACCAGACAGAAATATCTCCATAACTATCAGTTATCACAAGTACTCAGGACTAGGCTGTGTCTTAAGGACCCTTATGGAAAACTGTTAAGTACCTACCTAAGATTCATTTTTGTTTACTTTTTGTTCCATCAGGTGTTTTTAGATTTGAGGATTTCATTTTCTGTTTTATTCAGATATGGCATTTTTTATTGACGTAAAAGTGTAGAAAAGTGTGTATATCAGAATTTTATTGTGGTGTTAAATGAGCACTGGCATTAAAGCAGCTTGAGCAGTGGGACAGAATTTCATCCATTACAATTGTACAGTTGTGAGAGGGTAAATTCTAAATACTGCTGGTGTTCATTTGAAATATGGGGGGGGTTTTTGTGCGCTGTGTGTGTCCAGTTGAGCTTTTGTTTGTCTGTCTTCCTGTGTGGAATATCAACATCCTCTCATTTGTCGCTCCACCCAGTGGCTCTCAGGCCAAACCAGAGGAGTCAAGTCTCTCTCTGTCTCTCAAAAACAGTTTCTTCTGTATCTGTGGATAGAGTAAATGTCTTTCTCTGAATCTGAGATCAGTGTCTTGAGGGCTGAAGCACTGTGGTAAGAATGCAGTCATATTTGTTCTGGTGCAGTTAGTATGTAGCTGACAGCCCATGTGCCAGGCTGACAGTGTACCTTCAGTCACCATGGCTGCTTAAACACATTCCAATCTCCTCGCACTGTTTACTTTACTTTCAGCATCTCTTTTTCCCAGCTCTGCTCTTCTTTGTTTTTTCACACTATCTCAGTTCAGTTGTTCTGTCCGTTCTGTTTTAAATTTTTCAACCTGTCTCTCCATTTTCCCTCTGCTCCATCCTCTTTTCCCCCGTGTTTTTCTCCCCTGTTCAGTAACTGTCAGGCGTTTTAGAAAACAATTTGTTGTCCAGACAGAAAGATAATTGAAAACATAACCTGCTTGGTAAAGGGAAACAGCAGTGACAGGTTATGAGGCAGACAGTAGACTGAAAACAGTATCCTAAACCTTTTCAACCAAGAACCACATAACTATTTGAATAAAACTCACAGCCCACCAAACCCCAAACATCCTCTAAACTAATAGGGCACACTACTTTTGTATATTGTGGCAAGTTTTCACGGAAGAACATTTTAATTTACGGCAGAATTAAAAAATTATCACACGCATTTGAGCACTGGCTAGATGTCATCAAATGCACTCCAAGTGTCAGTTAGTGGCAGCTACATTGCTAGTAAAACTTGTTCCGACAGAAGTTTGTTGTTTTTATTTTAATTGACCCAGTCCTCACCCACTGGTTGATTGTTGACTGATTAAGTTAAGCACAATAGCTAACTGTTCTTGATCCACATTTCCTTTTAAATGTCACACTGATCATTATAGAGGACTGTAAAACTGTAAAACATAAACTACAAACTATCACTCAAATGTTTGTATAACATATATATTAATTTAATAGTGAAGCATATCAGAGAAACATTGAGTTTTTCAAGATTGTATTGTAAGTCTTATGTGCAGTAGGTTACCATGACCTATGGTTGGATTTTGTTGCTGGTGACAACTAGTGGTCATAGTAATGATGACAGGGGCAAAGGGAAAAGTGAAGTGACAAGTCCACGTCAGGAGGAGATTGGGGTGAATGGATGTGTCAACAAAAAAGAACAGTGGTGTTCAATTCCCATGTGAATGCAGTGGTTTATGTTGTTCCTCCTGCACACCATTTCTATGCTGTGCATATTCTGTATTGTTACCTGTTTTCTTGTCTGTATACAACATCTATTGCACGTCTGCCCATCCTGGGTGAGGGATCCCTCCTCTGTTGCTCACCATGAGGTTTCTCTTTTTTTTCCGTTAAAAGGGTTTTTTGTTTTGAGTTTTTCCTCAGTCGATGTGAGGGTCTAAGGGCAGAGGATGTTGTTATGATGCTATGTAAAGCCCTTTGAGACAAACTGTTTGTAAAAATGGGCTATACAAATAAAATTGCCTTGCCTTGTCTATTATCTATGACTGTTCCACAAAGTTAACCACATTGCCAATTATTAAAGAGCAATGTATGTAGTGTTTACTTTAACTGAAATCACAGGGGGACTTATTGCTCCTCTGTGACATTGACATTTAGCTTCACTACTTTGAATCAGTGTTCCTTAATGTTGTGTTGTGAGTTTCTAAAATCAAGACTGACAGATAGAACACACAGAGAGGAGCAGGGCTTCACATTCAAACCAAGGACCCATGTGGTTGTGAGATGAGTCACCATCTCACACACGTAGCAGTGTAGCTGCTGTTAATCACCAAGTGTAAATGTACATCATGAAACCCAAAGGCCTAAAGGGTTATCAATCTGAAAAGAGAGCTGTATTGTGAGTGTAGGCAGTGTTTTATTCTTGCATGGAGTGTGGAAGAGAGAGTGTGTGTGTCTATGTTTAGCTGTGTTTGTTTAGTGCTCAGTAATTATGGCTGCCAGCAGAGTTTGAGTTAGAGCAAGCAAAGGAATGCCTTAAGTCTGCTGCTGTCACAACTATGGGTTTTCCAATAGTGTGTGCGTGTGTGACTCTTTGCATAAGTTGACATCGCCCATGCTCAGATGACCTCTGTATTCTTAACTTTTTCAGGAAGAAGCCGATAACACACACTCATGATAAACACACATACACATAAACAGGCATCGCCTTCTTGTTAGGGTGGAACCACCAGATGATGTCATTGGTTACTTCTGGTGGCCTGGAGGTGATCTGTCTTCCAGATGTGGCAAATAGGAGCAGCAGATGGCCGTAGTGGGTGGAGTCAAGGGACTTCTCTGACAGTTGGGGGGGTCACAACCGTCCAGTTTGTGAGCCTAATTTAGGTCTTAACATAAAAGGAGAGAACAAATGAGGGCTTTTCTGAAGGGTATGTATGTTTTTTAGTGATATTTGGAGTTGATATTCAACATTGCTCCACAGCTGTGTAAAATATGAACAGTGTTTACTGAAACTGAGGAATCTTTTACATTCATTCTTTACATAGGACATAGATTGACACTTCCAGGTTCAACCAAGTAGCAACCCACTGTGATGTCACCCATTGGTTTGTGAGTCTTCTTTTGAAGCCTTGTATTTGTAACTTGGCTCTCGCCATGTTGGTTTTTTGATACCAGAAGAACCCATATTTAGAGGAGAAGGTGGAGCTGAGGAGAAGTGAGGGGTGGATCTGACCTACCCTGTGCTCTATTTTATGTGAAGTAGGTCACTGTGTGTGATAAGGTCTGTCAATCACAGATTGACATCACACCTAATGCATGCCCTGCTTTATGGACTATTTTCCTCTAAATTGGACCATCATTTTAAAATTAACATCATGTTGTCCTGAAGAAGACTTGAAACTAGAGACTGAGAAAACAAACTCACTAATAAATCAAGTGAGAAGTAGGACCATTTTCCCAGAGACAATCTGACTCTATTTACAATCAGTGGAGTTGCACCCTAATGATCATTAGATAAAAAATGTTTTTATCACTATAATATGTGGTATATGGGTTCTACTTGCATTTGTAAAACGTATGGGATTACAGTCTGGTTTGAGAAGAACCTGTCAGCTCTGTTGTCTTCTTATCACAGGTCAGTGGTGTTTTCTTGTAACACTATTCTGATAAATCAGCTTGGCTGATACACTGAAGAAATTTCAGGTCAGAACTTCTGGAGAGTTTGAGTTGATGCACTGACTGAAAGACTCACTCATTACACAACTCATTCAGAAGTCTGTAAAACTACCTATTTATTAAAATTGTTTGTGTAAGGAAAAGAATATTTCTTAATACATTTTTGGTGTTTGGGCTTTACCTCTCCATAAGTATCTACATCTCCACTGTGAACAGCTGGTTTTCAAGGGTACCGCAGGTTTTGGTTGACTTCATTTTTGGGTGTACTCAGTATGAATAAGTTTGTTAACTCTAAGCCTCTTGTTAGAGTGTGAGGCAAAAACAAATATTTTTTTACATTCACCTGATCTATCATGCCCTTTTTAATCTCTGTTTGTCTTTAATGTCCCATGTATCCCAGTGTGTTGTGGGCACACCTCTAATTCAGTTGTGTCAGGAGTAAAAAAAATAATGTGTCAGATTAAATAGGTTACAGTTGTTATTTGTAACATTGAATGTGTCAGAAAAATATTCATCATATTTTTCGAAATTTATCTAAAAATAAGTCTTGGGTTGGATCAACTTAGTATTTCAGGACTCAGATTGGGATCTAGACAAGAAAAGCTTGATTGCAACATCCCTGCTTGTTGAGATGAAATACACTCCTTGGAAACAGCTCCTGAAACAGTCTGACCACATGGTCCATTAAGTAGTGGACTACAGGTCTGTAACAACTGTGTCAGACTGCATCTGCTGAAGAAGAAGAGCGTGTGAGAGGACTCACAGCTCCAGAACAGCTGCTAATGGGCCGTGTGATGGTGCTGATTGTTGTGCGAACTATGTGAAGCTGAGGAAAGGCTCTGTGATTCTCCTGTGCCCATCGTCGTGGTGTTCTATATACAATTATATGTGGGTGTGTTTATGAGACCACCACCACCTCCACCCTTGTGTGGTCACAGACATAATTACTTGGCTTTAACACTCAATTGCCTCTGTTGGAGACAACACTAAGCCCAAAAGGACAGCTTCCATAGACTATCTGCCTCAGAAATCACACAAACAAAGGTCCTATCAGGTTTCTGTTCACTGCAACATTAGCTCCAGAGTTTCTTTCCTCCTGCCTGATGTGTATGGCTATACACCTGCTGGCTGGCTCTGAGTGTGTATATACATTGGTATTTCACTGCAGATACACTGTTCCAGGTGAAAACAGCACTCAAAGCAGCCAATAAATGCCAGCGAGTCTCTTTGTAGCCTGTGTATATACAGTGGCTTGCAAAAGTATTCATACCCCTTGAATTTTTCCACATTCTGTCACGTTACGACCACAAACATAAATATATTTTATTGGAATTTTATTCAAAAGACCAACACAAAGTGGCACACAATTGTGAAGTACAAAGAAAATTACACATGATTAAATTTTTTTTTTTTTTTTTTACAAATAAACTGAAAAGTGCAGTGTGCAAAAGTATTCAGCCCCCTTTTCTCTGAGTGCAATCAATTGCCTTCAGAAGTTGCCTGATGATTGCTGAAAGATCGAATGTTGACGAAATAGAGTCAACCTGTAATCTAATCTCAGTACAAATACAGCTGTTCTGTGACGGCCTCAGATGTTTTTTAAAATAATATTGGGGAGCAAACAGCATTATGAAGTCCAAGGAACACACCAGACAGGTCAGGGATAAAGTTGTGGAGAGGTTTAAAGCAGGGTTAGGCTATAAAAAGATTTCCTAAGCTTTGAACATCTCACAGAGTACTGTTCAATCCATCATCCGGAAATGGAAAGAGTATGGCACAACTGCAAACCTACCAAGACACGGCCATCCACCTAAATTTACTGGCCAAACAAGGAGTGCACTGATCAGAGATGCAGCCAAGAGGCCCATGGTGACTCTAGACGAACTGCAGCGATCCACAGCTCAGGTGGGGGAACTATTGGTCGTGCACTGCACAAATCTGGGCTTTATGGAAGAGTGGCAAGGAGAAAGCCATTGTTAAAAGAAAACCATAAGAAGTCCTGTTTGCGGTCAAATGAGACCAGAATTTCGAGACTAAATGCAAAAAACAGGACAACAACCCTAAACATATAGCCAGGGCTACAATGGAATGGAATGGTTTAAACATATTCATGTGTGTCCATTCAAAATCCAGACCTAAATCCAATCGAGAATCTGTGGCAAGATCTGAAAACTGCCGTTCACAAACGCTCTCCATCTAATCTGACTGAGCTTGAGCTGTTTTGCAAAGAAGAATGGGCAAAAATTTCAGTCTCTAGATGTGCAAAGCTGGTAGAGACATACCCCAAAAGACTTGCAGTTGTAATTGCAGCAAAAGGCGCTTCCACAAAGTATTAACTCAGGGGGCTGAATACTTTTGCAAGCCACTGCAACTGCTAATCAGAAATATACACTCAGTTGGCATTTTATAATGAATTCCTATCTAAAACCAAAGCAGACTAATACAACAGGCCTTTTAAGTATTTCAGGTTTTGAGTATTTTGTGTTGTATATGTTTCTGGCCACATCAGTGCTGGGCACGTGAACTGGTGCATGGTTCATGAAGCCAGTGAATTATGAAATCAGGAGGTGGTCTAGTATAGATATACTAGAAGTATAGAGTATAGATATATAATGTCAGGTGACCAATGAAGTTACCATGATTAAAGTCAAGATTTCTATGCTCTGGAAACATTTGTGAACAACTCAACAGCATATAGAACTGCTCTGTTTTAATGTGAAAAAGTGATATGCTCCTTTAAAGTTAACTTTGCATGAACCCACAGCATGATACCATCTTTAAATACACCAATTAACATTATTAATCCAGACCCTCTCTTAACCTGCCTTATTGGCTCCAGCTTTGAAAGGAAATTTCACAATAATGTTTTATTCAAAATAACATTTTGTGCTTTTTGCAAAAAGCACAAAAGCTGGAAGACAATCTTAACAATATAAAGATGTGACTTGAAGCACAACAATAATCATTCTAGGTGTCTGTGACAAACAGTCAAACACTGCATGGGGGGAAACTAATTTAATACTATGTGATGACCAGGAATTTGTCTGAGTCTAATTGAGGTCACAGCATGTATGAGACAGAACTCAGTTGGCACCTGGACACAGAGGGGTGGAGGGGGTTAACACACCCTAATGGGGATAAAACTACTTCTTAAATGCAATCAAATCAGCCAAATAAGCGTACACTACAGCACACAGACACAGGTAAACTTGTGCAGTCAGTTTAAGAATTTCAAAATAAGGGAACTAACAGCACGACCATGCTGTGCCCCTCTACTCCATCCAGGCACTGGAAGAAGAAAATGGATTAGGCTGATCAAAATGCACAAATATCAATTAAAGAAAAAAAAGAGAAAAGGAAAAAACAACATTGGATTATTACATTGTTATATCCACTACGCTGTAAACCTCTGTTTGTTGATGCAACAAACAGAAGTTTATTGTGAAGAGGATTTGATAGTCTAGTGATGTATCCTGTCATTCTGAATGTGCAGAGGAGTGTATATGGGCCCTCTGAAGACCCATTAATTACACACTGCTTTAGGGTTAATTAAGCATTCAGCCAGGTGAGACAGAAAGGTCAGGTCTGAGTCATTCCTCACAGCAAACACAGCCTCTCCTCCTGCAGCTGACATCCCGACCACAATAACATTGTGCCATCTAAACATTTCACAAAGATCTCACTGCAGGTCAGTCCCATTTAAAACAGTAAACAGCCATCGGTAATCTATCTTCTTCAGTTTTTAGGTCACAAATCAACCTGATTGGCTTTTGGGATCTTCACATATTAACTTGCATTTTTTTTACAGGCTATCATCTCTAAAAATTGGACTCCTTAACCGAGTCAGGAGTGATAAAGTAATCTGTAACTTTAATCATGGTAATGCTCTGTTTCATTGGTCACTTGTCAGTGACATATCTTCTGTGCTCATCTGTTATTCTTGTTGCTCCTTCATTGTGTCATGTGTTTGTTTGACAGAAGCTCAATATTTACTTTTATTCAGTTTGAAGATGTTTCAGATCCTCTTTTTCCACCTTGGTGGTTTTCAGCTCTGTATTTGAAGCAGATGAAGTATTTTAGTCCTCGGAGGTCAGCTCTGCTCCAGCTGCTCAGAGATGTCCTGTGAGCACTGAAGAGCATCAGTCAATCACTGACTTTAAATGTCAAACTAATTTATTCAGATTTTACTGATTGTAATTAGCTGCCCATGCTGCTTCATGACATCACGTTACAGACTTTGTGTTTGACAATTTACTACAAATTACTCATACTTAACTAACTGATAACTATTTTGCACACCATGCTCTGGTGTAAATCAGACAACTGTTTGTTACCATTCCGTCCTGATGATTTGAAAACAGACAGACACTTAAACTGGTCTCAGTTATGCAGCTCATTGCAGTGAAGTTCAAAAAGGCTGGAGAGAGCTGAGAGTGTGAAGATACAGCGACCAGCAGAGTAGAACATTGCTGTCATTGGCTTATAGTGCACATGGTGTTAACATAAAAGTAGTGATTAATGCATCTTAAAGTTCATCAGTCATGTTGAGCAAAAGGCCTGCATGCAGTTGAGAGATTAATGCCAGGTGATCTTTGCCATTTAGGCAGTGAATGTGGAAGATGTAAAATGTTATTGTGAAGGTGTGTGTTTCATGCTTAGCCTTATGTTCCTTTCCATCCTTGAATTTCATCAGCAGTGTTTTGCAGTGAGTAGGAAAAAGATCTGTGACACCATCTCTTTACCTTATTGTGCATATTATACAATCCTCCTCAGGTTGTTGTGGGGGGAGAAGCTTTGAAGCCTCCATGCCCCACAGACATCACTCTTTTTTTTAGCTCTGCTCGCTCAGCAGCTGAGGCTGAGGTGGAAAATGCAATATTTTTACATAATTAAGATGATGAAGGTCATGGTCACTAGTAACTAAAGATAAAGCAGGATGGTGATTTTTAATATGAACAATATCTGACCTTGTAAATATAAGTCCTGTTTTCCTCTAAATACTGGACTGGAAGACTGTTGGAAATACACCACTTTTAGATTAAACCATTTACTGAGTGATTGATGAACTGATCAACTAAAAATGAATCAGCAAAAATTTAAAAAAAAAAAAAAAAAAATTGTCATTTTTAAATTGAAAATACTCCAGATTTTCTGTTTGCATCTGCTTTTTGCCTTCTACAGTAAATCAAATGTCTGTGGACCTTTTCATTATTCTGATATTTTATTGATTAACTTATTGAGAAAATAACTGACTGTTAGTCTAGGACCCCAGTGCAGATACAGACTCAAGGTCACTAGTGACTCATTAACATAAGGATCTTTATTGTAGAGATCTGGGATGGGTGATAGCGAATGGATCCAGGGCAGGGGGTCTGCTGGAGGTGTCTGGAGGCAGATACTAGGTATGGAGGGGAGTGGACCGTAGACAGAATACAACGGGGCAGCCAGGTGGATGGCACAGGTGGGCAGAGGCAGGCACAGCAGAAACCCAGGCGAGGAACTGCACACAGAGAAGAGAATATCAGGAACACTGGAGACTGATAACACACTTGAACACATAAGCAGCTCACAAGAGAAACGGGCCTTGCGTTAAGACAAGTTGAGCAGAATTATCTGGCGACAAGTGGAAGCTGAGCTGGGGTTCTTATACAGATGCTGATGATCTTGATAGGAGACATATGCGCCTGGAGCTCCAGCTGCGCCAAACCTCTACAGAGGAAGAACGTACCCACCCACACACAAGCAGCACAGGCAGGAGAAACAAGGGAGCCATACTGGGAAATGTGGAGCTGTGACAATGACAGATTTGTTAATTAAAATAATCATTAGTGCTGCATATTAGACATACATTAGGTCACATTAAAGTCAGTTAGAAAGTTTTCAAGGTCAGTTTCGAATCAAAGTAACAGAAGAATTTAATCACAGTATTTACAGTGACTCTTGATTTGACTGAAGAACCTCAGGCCTCACTGGTTTTTTGGGGCTCTCGGTTTCATCTGCTGATCTTCTGAGTTTTCTGCTGTTAAGATAAAGAAAAATCTTTTTAAAATAACTTTTTTTTGTTTGTGTGACTGTTTTCTATGTTGGGTCCCAGACTCATCAAAGTCTTGGAGGACTGACATAGCCCTTTCCTTTTTTAACAGTTCAAAATCTGTTCTTTCCTAGAGCTTAAATCAATGTAATAATCCACTATACAATTTATCATAGTAAACTGTGTTTAAAACATTATCTGAAAATAATATGACTTTCTGTCTACTTTCTAACCTGTCGACCCACTGTTTGTCTGCCTGTCTGTATTACCGCCTGACTGTCTGTCTGTCTGTCTGATTAACTAACTCACTGACTGACTCTGAGTGTGTATTGACTTTGTATCATGAGTAAGTAATCTATGTGAAGCTGCATGGTCTGTGTGTGCACAGTGTATGTTTGAGTTTGTGAGCATTTGTATTGGCATGTAGGGCGGATGCCGTGTGGAACCACAGGAGTGTGTGTGTGTGTGTGTGTGTGTGTGTGTGCTTGTGTGTGTGTGTGTGTGTGTGTGTGTGTGTGTGTGTGTGTGTGTGTGTGTGTGTGTGTGTGTGTGTGTGTAAGGAGAGGGAGAGAGAGTCATGGTTCAGGAATGTACTGTATAATTTGCAACAGGGGGGCCTTTTGCTACAATAACACCTGGGGCCGCACATATAGAAGTATATATAAAATTGGATAGAGTCTGCAGTCAATTAAATGTCCAAACTCAAGTCTTTGTGAATTGTTTTGTGTTGGTCCAGACTGTTGGATGGGTTGCCATAAAATTTAGTTTAAACATTCATGATTCATGAAGAAAGATGTGTCTCTTCCACCTTCCTCTGTGTGTGATCATTGCTCAAATTCATCAATGGAATTGATCCAGCTTTCTGTATATAACTATGTCATCTATTCAGAGGGAACACAGAAGCTTAGCCATCACTTATATAAAGTGGACAAACACTTTCATAAGCAAAAGAACTTGGCAGTTAAAAATCTATATCCAATGTCTGAACAAGCCAAACTACACAAATGCGCTGTCAACATTACTCTTGCTCTTTTCTTTATTTTACTTTTCCAACAATCTTGGTCACATTACAACAATCTTTTCACTTAAACACTAGAGGTGAGAAAATCTCTTTTAGTGGAAAGATGAAGCAACCATTTTAAATTTCTAAGTATCAGTGGTAATTTTGCATCACAACATCTCCCAGCAGAATGTTTCTCTGCACAGGGTTACTTTTGTAAAGGAGTGAATTTAGGACTTAAAATCTGCCAGCTATTTTTCATCACACCATTCCAGCTCAAATATCTCTGATCTTTTCTTTTGATGGTGTCATTAACAAATTCTGCTTACGGGTCATCTCACAGAGAAGACTGTTTACAAGCCAACATACATACATTTCTCTCTGTGAAAACCTGTTAATTTAATTGTGGGGAAAAAATACAAATTCTCCAGCTTTGCTTTGAAGTCTTGAAATCTCCCACTGGCTCTGTTTCAAGAACTTAGAGAACAAAGAGGTTTGATGTAGGAGTTTGGAACCAAAGCTAAACTGATTAGGCTTACATTAGAGCTGCAGAACTGTACTGTCAGCCATTTTTTTATATATATTGGGATGGCTTCTAGAAGCTTTGCTCAGAATATTAAAAGAAATATCAGTCTTACTCTTCTTAAGGTTTTCCAGTTTGACTGAGTTTCTCTCTGTGCTTTCTAATGTGCTCTGATGAAGCTGAGTGTTTTCTGAGTCCAGACTTGTAACATGTTGACTTATTGTCTCGAACACAGACACTTATTTCTGCTTTGATAAAATGTAAACAGGCGAGTTATATAAAAATTCACCCCCGTAACTGGCTATAGAGACCAAAACATTTTTGTGTACCAGGCTGTAAACTTGTTTATTTCTGCTGTGATAGGGGATTCGGAGATTATGAGTCTGTGGAGCCAGACTCAAGCAGTCATTACAGGATCTGTGGGTTTTGGCTTCATTTTCCACCCTGTGGTTTATACTTGGTGGAGACTGGACGTGATGGAGGACTGTCAGGGTAAGGGAAAGTTCTAGATTGATTAAATTAAACGTTCTATCCCTGCCATGATTTTGGTGTCTACCACCAATATTACAACCAGTTTTTTTTTGTTTTTTTTTTTTGCTTTTTTTTTTTTATTCCTTAGCAAAGATGATCTTTCCTCTTAACGGATTAGTGGATAAAAGGTTAACCCTCCAATTCAGTGGAATTTATGCTCTGGGAACCATGAATATCAGGACCAAATATTATCAATCCATCCAGGTGAGATATTTTGTCACAAGCTGCCCAGGAAGTGAAACCACCTGCTCTCAGCCCACAGTCCTCCTGGACCTTCAGACTGCATGGCTATAGAGAACGCTTCTCCTTGTATCATCTGCAGTGATGCAACTAAGCAGCCTTCAGACACAGTCAAATGAGGAATGGATTTACTCATGTTTCAAACAGGCTCCCCACTGAGCAGGGTAGCTCCTGTCAGATAAAACCCTTCTATCTCCATGAAGTGAGTTGATGTAGAGAGCCATATTTACCTGAAAATAGCAATTTAGGCAGCCTTCACACGGATGTGTTTTCATTTTAGAACAGCGTTTTAAAATGAAAACAATCTTTGTCCATACTACATATATACGTCCCATCCATTCACCCTATCCCCCTTTTGGTGTGGATATTGTCTCTCTATTAATGTTGCCTTACTTTTCCCTTTGCTCCTATCATAATTACTACAACCACTAGATGTCACCCTGCAACAAAACCTATTACTAATCATAGTAACCTGTTGTACAGACAATCTATAAGCTTGTTTTATACAGCTTATTTTTAGAGTCCCCACACAACCATTCATGCACACTGGGCATATCCATGTTGGTGTAAACAGGAAGCAGAGAGTACAGCAATGTTACAGAAACTACTACACCTGTAGCTGACCTAATGACCTAAGGAGGCAAATGTGGGTGTCTGCATCATTGTTCATTGTGCATTTTCATTTTCACCCATCAAGAGTAAAATGTCACCAGGGTTTTCATAAAACTAGATCAGAAGCATTTTCCTGTTTTAGGGTTTGTGGTGTCCATGACAGAAGTGATCCTTTGTAAAACTAAAACATTAGTGTGTTGCCTCAGCATTCCAGACACAGCAGCAGCTTACAGCAGGGTGTGGACACACCAAGAAACATGCTTATAGTAGTAAACAGAGAAATCAGTGAAAGCAGAAGGGGACTGTTTCACATCACCAAACATCAGACTGTGGCAAGCTAGCCTACAAGTTAGACACCAGTGTGATTCTTATTTCCTTACACTGTTTGGTTGAACTGTGCATGCCCAGTCAGCAGGTTCTCATTTAGAGAATAGAACATGCACTGATTCAACCCACACACACGCTGACAAGCACGAAGGAAAATCCTTTGTTGCTGCATGTGTCAGTGCGTGAACACACAACCTCTCTGTCGCCCGTGGTGTGCGTGTGTGCATGTACCTGTGTGTCAGCCATGACCCCTTTGCTCAGACCCTGACTGTTGCTGATTTCAAGAGATAAGAAGGCTTTTGCATTGACAAATGAAATAAATATTGATGCATGTGAACTGACAGAGATTCAAGCAAGGTCTAATTTGTTTGTAATACTGTATGAATATATCAGTTGAAGTTAAACATAAGTCACTGTTTGGGCTATATAACAGATGGTCAGTGAGGACAGATGTTTTGTCAAAGAGTTTATTACCCCAGAGCCTGATCCACTGGTTGGTTGTGCATTTAATGGGCCTTGTGATGACAGAGTGTGGGGTTCACATGAAGGTTGGGCAAATAAAGGGATAAATGGCAAACTGACAGAGGGAGTGTGAAAAAGCCAAAGGGAACGTTGTAAAGTGACAAAAAAGGACACTGGAAGAGGGGGAAAAAACGTTGTTTGGACTGTTTGTGATTTATCTATAGCTGAAATAACAAGTCACAGGTGATGGAGGTAAGAAGTAGGCTGAGAATGAATAAGTAAAATGCTCTCATTCAGTCCTTGCGTTGAAACTGCCGCACAAACCTCATCAATTTCATTTTGGTGTCTTTCCTGGGATTTAGCTTTGATTTGATGCAACTCCTGCTACAGTGATTTCTTTTCTTTTTTTTTAATTGTGAATGGAGCCACTTCAAATGCCAAGGCATTTTTTGTTTCTGTGGATTGTTCCCCCTTCTGCTCACTGGAATGGCTCTAAGAGGGATCCTCGGTAGGGTCAGTGTGGACAGGAAGAATATTTGAAGCAACCACCAACTGTGTGAATTTATGGTTGTGTAAATACCTTGATCTCTGACAGGGTTTCATTGACAAGAGGCAAATCAGAAATGACTACATCAATGACTGGCAGAGCCTGCCCCAAAAACCCTAACCCCCCAAAAAACTGGAGTACATGTTGGTGTCAGTAAAGGCTTCTGTCTTGTCAGCCAGAGTTAGGGTAAAAATGTAATCTGATTACATAACCTTTGCTAAATGGATTCAATATTGGTTTAATAATTGATAAATGTTATTGATTCTATTCCACCCAACAGTGGATAATGTCATTTGTATTTTCTTCTTTTATTCTTCCCAGCAGAGATCTTGGACTAAAGAAGGTCTTCATGTATTTCATGTGTATCAACATAATGTTGTCATGGTGATGCATCATGGTGTGTCTGCAGAGAAAATTCCCACACATCTTACTGAAGTTAGAGGAGAAGATCATGACCACTTTATCTTGGCCAGCACTAAGACATCAACAGTTGTATTGTTAGCTGTTGCAGACTTGTTCTGGAGGTGACATAGGGTGAGGGCAGGGTACATCCTGGACAGATCACAAGTCAATCTCAGGCTGACATATAGTGACAAACAACCATTCACATTCACCTGTCTTTGGATTGTGTGCGGAAACTCCTGGAGGCACAGGGAAAACATGCAAACGCTACACAGAAAGGTTTGAACCAGAACCTTCTTCCTGAGACACTGCTAACCACTGCACCACTGGGCATTCACGATAAATCAGCAGCTTAGTTATTTACACTGCTCGGACCGTTCAGTCCCACTTTGGTTTGACTATCATTGTTCCTCCATGGAATGAGTTCTGAATCTGACATTATTGCTCACAGATATGGGCAATTTAGACTGCATGTCTTTAGACTGTGAGATGAAGCTGGAGTACCTTAAGGTGACCCACACAGGCCATGGGAGAACATGCAAACTCCACACAGAGAGGCCCCAGGCCCAGGGTTTGAACCCAGAACCTTCTTGCACCACCTGGAGCAAACATTCAGCGTCAGTTGCTTTTTTATACAGTTTAAATCGGATGAGAGAGACAAACACAGATGACTGCTTGGTGATAGGCCCTTCTAACAGGTTGCTTGTATCATATCACCCAGGTAACATGTGACTTTGTTGGTATTATGTCTTGACCTCCTGCACCTGCATGCTGTGCTTATTCAGGTAATACATATTGTCTGAAGGCATGAAATAGATGTTTTAACAGTTGTACTGTTAGTTGTTGAACTGAGCTAAAACACAATAATTACTTTTAAAAGTTTCATCTTCAGGCTCTCTGTCAGTTTTGTTTGTTGGCATATTATCTTCAGCACTACTTGGGCCATGAAGCACCCACCTGTTGGAGCCTTTGTTGGACAGAAAAACTGCTTAACCATGCACACATCTAGAGATCCAGTACTCAAACAAATAGAACTACATATGCTCATTGCTCATTACTACTAACACCTGGACTGATGTGGTGAAGTGGACTGTGGTGAGTTGTGGGAAACATTCTCAGCAATGCTTCAAAACAGAATTAGGAAAAGTGTGCATCAAGTGTGGGTTAATTGTGCAATGTCACCTTTACATGTCCACATTGGTGTTTGTCAGGCTACACTGACTGACAGAGAAGGCAACATAGGCAATCATATCCTCCCCTTAGAACCAGCAGCTGCTAAACCTGCTTCTATTTATTTCTGCTCTCCTGGTTCCCATTGAATTGTTCCCACTGTTACAGAGCCCCTGTGGAACTTCCTCTGTCCCCTCTGGAGGTGAGGGGGCAGCAGGAAGGGAAACAGGAAACACTAGAGCTTTTCTTGGCCCAGAGAGATTGAGGCCAATGTACCCACAGCCAGAGATTCTCTTGGATTTCTCAACCCAAACCTAGCACGTACACTGGAGATAAGATCAATCTCTGAGGGGATCCCTGCATGAAAATTCAGTTGTTACAGTGCAAATATGTTTTATTAGGAGACAATGAAGAAAAATACAAACTGAAAATATATGTGGAAAATGATTCTTCCAACACTGGAGAGCTTCAGGAAATAAATGAAGAAATAAGTTGTTTAAAATATTATTCAACAGCAATGAAGTTGAGATAAATTGAGATCCAAAATTAAATTAAAATTGAAATCTGCACATATTAAGCTTTAGGTTTGTTCGATGCCCCACTTTGTTAATTCACTCATCTCTAACGGTAGTGGACAGTAGCATATCAGAGATTTTGCTGCTGGAAATAAGTTGATGGGAGAGGTAAAAGCAAACCACAACAATACATTTGTGGACCACAAAAACCAAAACAATTACTTGAAAGATGCTTACGGTGCTAAAATGCTTCATGGAGCTTAGGTGAATGGAGACTGGTGCCAGGGCAGCAGAAGGGCAGTGGGTTCGTGTTTGGCAAGAGATGACCAACACATTTTCATTGGATGACCTAAGTGACTTCTCAGTGGTGTTGGAGTTCAGTAGAAATGGAGAGAGATGGAGAGAGACAAAAGCTTAACCATAAGTGATTAAAGGAAATGATCCTGAAGAGCAAATGCAGTGAGGCTGACATGTATGAGTTCTGTGACCAGTCCTAGTTAGAGCCGCTATATGCTGTACGGGCTGAAGGCATGCCAGGGCTGAAGTGAAAAATGCAATATGGGAAAATGAATGGTAGACAATAATGGTCTGATCTTTGCAATGGTACTGACACATAACAAATCATGCTCTCTCATGAATTATACAGCATCGAGTAACACTAAGTCTACATGGTGTTGTCCTCAGTCATTTACATGTGCTCTCTAAATCTGTGTTTAGTCTGTGGGTTTCAAGAAGATCTGTAGGTGAAGGTGAGCAGAGACATATATATATATAAATATATACACATATTGTAAATATGTGTAAATTTAGCGTCACTCAGTGAACAATGACATCAGCATGTGGTAAAATCAGCCTGATGACCGTTTGAATAAGAGAGTATCATGTATACAGTAAACACTAAGGTCCTCTCCAACAGAGAGAGTGGCTTCACAAATTACTGTTAATGGTCCAGTGAGAATCCTTGGATTCCTTGGACCCTTGGATACATGTCACATACAGGAGACACTGTGCCTGTGCACAGTATATATGTATTTCCCCTGAAATCTCCCCTTTCAGTATATGTGTCCTTTCCTCTCTGAATCTGTGTTGTCATGAGTATTTATTTGGTTTGTGTTTTACACAGAGTTGCTTCTCATTCAGCAGCAGAAACAGTTTTCAGTCTCTCTCTATTTATTTCCAGTGGTGTGTCTGTCAGTGATTTCTGTGCTCTAAAATTAGATTCTTTTTTTCATCATCAGCTTTGAAATGTTTTGTCCTTTTTTTTTCGATAATTTTTTGAGGAACCTGAGAGAAATATGCTGATTTTCTTCCTGTTTCTGTTTGTCTGTTTGGTTGATCAGTGCCTGAAGAGGATGATGAAGTTCTCCTGAATCTCACCAACCTTCAACCCTTTCATTGTCCTTGCCACTCTCATCCACGCCACAGTTTTCATCATGAACCACACTCCTAGCCCCCACCTATCTGAAGGAGGGAAGTCAGCTGGTGGTGGGCTTCTGTGCACCCTGGGTCTGGGACCCGACAGGGGTATCCGCTCCCCAGACAGTCTCACCCACACTCCCAGCCCCACTGGAGGGACCCCCAGTTCTAGCCCACCACTACTGCTGTCACCTGGGCTGGGATCCCTTGGGCTGGGATCCCTTGGGGCCATGGGTGAGGGAGCTGGGGCTGACTGGGAGAGCAGGGAGGAGCTGAGGCTCAGGGAGTTGGAGGAGGCCCGGGCCCGAGCCGCCCAGATGGAGAAGACCATGAGGTGGTGGTCAGACTGCACTGCTAACTGGAGAGAAAAGTGGAGCAAGGTGGGCAGGTCACTGATGCCAGGAGAGAACATGACTATAGTGTGTCACCAGATCTGATTTCAGACACACCCCAATTTTCACCCTGTCAACTAACTGTGCCTGTTTTTGTTAAAGCAGGTACTTTTTATTAGTAGCAGGTTTTATACAGATTTTTAGAATTATTTCATTTGATGAGTTAAAATTAAAAGAATACATTTCACTTTGATAGGCTCTCTGAACCTGCTGCTCTAGGTTATCAGTCAGCTGATTCTTACACAATGTGTCTGTTATCAAACCAAGTAAAACTAAACAACAGAAAACAAATGTGTTAAAGATATGTAATGGTTCAAATAAAATTAGGTGTATTATATAATAACAACAACAATAAAATATAATTACATCAGATGCTTCACTCAGGATCCACTGATGAACTTTGAGTGTTGCTCAAATCAGATAACTCTATCTACTAATGAAAACACTTACATGTGATTGAAAAGTAAGTGGACTTTTTTGTTAAAAAATCCATTGGTCCAGCAGGGCCAACTTCGGGTGTTTCTTTTCTCCTGGATGTTATGTTAACACTGTACAATACAGCACACAAAGCAGTGTGTGTTTACTGAGGTATAGTACGTGCAAAAGTTTTAGGCAGGTGTGAAAAAATGCTGTAAAGTAAAAATGCTTTCAAAAATATAAAGAATAATTGTTAATTTTTATCAATTTACAAAATACAAAGTCAGCGAACAAAAGAAAAATCTAAATCAAATCAATATTTGGTGTTAATACTAATTTCCCTTTGCCTTCAAACCAGCATCAATTCTTATAGGTACACAAAGTCAGGGATTTTGTAGGATTATAGTCAGGTGTATGATCAACCAATTTTACATGTAGGTTGATACACAGTCATTAACTGAAACAGAAAGAGTTGTGTAGGAGGCTTAAAACTGGGTGAGGAACAGCCAAACTCTGCTACCAAAGAGGTTGTGGAAGACAGTTTCATGTCCCAGGTTATACACCATGGCAAGACTGAGCACAGCAACAAGACACAAGGTAATTATATTGCATCAGCAAGGTCTCTCCCAGACAAAGATTTCAAAGCAGACTGGGGTTCAAGATGTGCTGTTTAAGTTCTTTTGAAGAAGTACAACAAAATGGACAACGTTGAAGATCATAGACGCAGTGGTTGGCCAAGGAAACTTAGTGCAGCAGATGGAAAAACACATCAAGCTTGTTTCGGAAGATGTCCAGCAGCTCAGAACTGGCGGAAACCAGTGGGACCCCGGTACACCCATCTACTGTCTGCAGAAGTCTGGCCAGAAGTGGTCTTTGTGGAAGAGTGGCAGCCAAAAGGCCATACCTCTGACATGGAAACAAAGCCAAGCGACTCAACTATGCACAAAAACATAGGAACTGGGGTGCAGAAAAATGGCAGCAGGTGCTCTGGACTGATGCGTCAAAATTTGAAATATTTGGCTATAGCAGAAGGCAGTTTGTTCGCCAAAGGGCTGGAGAGTGGCACAATAATGAGTGTCTGCATGCAGCAATGAAACATGGTGGAGTTTCCTTGCAAGTTTGGGGCTGCATTTTTGAAAATGTAGTTGGAGACTTGGTCAGGATTAATCGTGTCCTCAATGCTGAGAAATACAGGCAGGTACTTATCCATCATGCAATACCATCAGGGAGGCGTAGATTGGCCCCAAATTTATTCTGCAGCAGGACAATGGCCCCAAACATACAGCCAATGTCATTAAGAACTATCTTCAGTGCAAGGAAGATAAAGAAGACCTGGAAGTGATGGTATGGCCCCTACAGAGCCCTGATCGCAACATCATGGAATCTGTCTGGGATTACATGAAGAGACAGGAGGATTTGAGGAAGCCTATATCCACAGAAGATCAGTGGTTAGTTCTCCAAGATGTTTGGAACAACCTACTAGCCGAGTTCCTTCAAAAACCTAGAAGTACCTAGAAGAATTGATACTGTTTTTAAGGCAAAAGGTGGTCACACCAAATCTTGATTTGATTTAGATTTATCTTCTGTTCATTCACTGCATTTTGTCAATTGATGAAAATAAACTATTTAACACTTCCATTTTTGAAAGCATTCTTCGTTTACAGCATTTTTTCCCACCTGCCTAAAACTGTTGCACAGTACTGTATGTTCCAGTTCTGCAGGGATTATTATTAACATTATTATTTTTACTAATTTACTTAACTTCTACTAACATTACACTAAAACGTTCATATCTTCAACAAAATTACTGAACATATCTGCAAACTTACTATCAACATATTTTATTTTCTTTCACTATACATGTCTGAATATGAATGTCTGAAAAATTAAACTATGTATTCAGGGAAACCTGTGGAATCCAGGCTGATGAGTTGATCCTACATCAGTCAGTGTTGCATATTGTTTCTCAGGTCCGTGCAGAGCGTAACCGAGCTCGTGATGAGGTTCGTCAGTTGAGACAGCGGTTGGACACCCTTACCAAGGAGCTGACCAGTGTTCGGCGGGAGCGGCAGGAACTCGCCTCTGAGAACGAAACGCTACGGCAGCAGACACTGCGTCTTCGTGGCGACCACACCGCCCCTCCTCCATCCACCACTTCTCCCTCTTACTCCCCTGCACACCAGTGTGGTGCCTCCACCTCTTCCTCCCCATCCATCCCTCCCTCCTCCCCTGCTTCCTCCTCCTCTTCATCTCAAATTCACACTGACAGCAAGCTGGACAGGGTGGAGGATGCACCACCAGGGTCTCCAGAACCAGAACCAGTAAGGGATGTGGACTTGGACAGGCAAAAGCTAGGTCAGCAGAAGGTGAGTCTGTAGTGAACATCTATATCAGAATAGATTATTTCATTTGATCAGCTGGTGTCACTTTGAGGAAAGGTTTTATCTGCACAGAACTGAGAACACAAACATGACGCACAGATGATGCCGAAATGATACCATGGAGCATGGAAAATGCTATAATTGTTTCTCCTGTGGGTTTTAGCCACTGGTGCCATGGATTGGGGTGGTAATATCAGCACTTTGATCCAGACTGAAATATCTTAGTAACCTTTAAATAATGGTTAAGATGGTGAACATGCATATTATCTCTCAGCATGTTGCCATGAGCATGTTAGCATACAGACCTTAGCATCTAATTGAAAACACCATCGTGTTTAAATACAGGTTCAGAGAACTACTAATAACCGTGTTCAGACCAACAACCAGAACATTTACTGATTAATCAATAAGAAGCAGAGCTGCATTTTGTTCTTATATTAAACATGCCAAAAATGAATCTGTATAGTTTATGTTTTGCTGAGTTGCTGTTTGTATCCACAACAACTGTTGAATTAACAGAATTTTTTTCTTTTTGCAAATGGAAGGAAATTTGCCTGATGTACATTCAGGGCAGGATGGTGATAGATCAGGCTGATATCTTCCTGATATCAGTGTGCTCATGTCCTGCTACATGGACAATTTGACCTGAACTTCAGTGAATGTGGACCAATGTGGTCACTGTGTCTCCGTCAATCGGTTAGAAGCGAATGATATTGGATGGCCCATCATATGTGTAAGTTTAGGGAGGTGTCTTACTTTTAGGAGACACTAGTAGTGTGGCTACCCAGATACACAGAAACACACACACATACACACACACACACACACACACACACAACCTCAGGCTTGGCTCAGTGGTGCTGCAGTACTTATTCTCTGTCAGCCTGTTCTGGTCAGACCATCCCACACCTAAAGCATCTGGTTCTGGCCTGACCTGCTGCTTTACTCAGAACAGAATTCAAACAGTCTATGACAGGTCATATTTCAGCCTCTAGTCTCTCTGATTGTTCTGTGGATGTTAGCTCATACAGAAAAATAATTAAAAGTGATCTGACACAAACATACAACACTTCATCTCCAGATCGCTTTAGTATGCATGTCCATGTATGACTGTGGCAGTCAGACTTCAGACAAATTGGATGTCACCCTCTTAAAAAAGCACCAGACTCCAGTAACAAAAACAACAATTTTTTCCAGCAGAATATAGGATTTACTGGTCTACCGCAGCCTCAGCCAGTTAGTTTGTTTGTGTTATTGTGTGGTCCTTTTACATTCTGAAAGGATCTGAATCCTGTGTTCTTCAAGGTAAAATGATGTTTTTGTCACTGGAGTCTGGTGTCTTTCAACACAAAGATAGAACAACTGTTTCTGGTTCAACAAAAAGGATGTGACTGTTTTACTGTCGATCTCGTTAGAAACGATCTTCTAAATGTTGTCATACTCAACGATTTGAGTCTGTCAGTGGCACCACACAACACACACATACACACATAGTTCTTTAAAACACTTCAAAAATTTCAAAGTGCCCCTCTGCACATTAGTGTTGGGCAAATAACAGGATTTCACTGCATTGAAGTTTCACATGATACACAGGTAGGAAGAGGCTTAAACAGCCCTCAGTCTTGTTCTGCAATACTTTAATTCTCCCCATTTCTAACATGTATATAAATTATATAGATGAACCTAACTTTAAAGAAAAACCTCAAAGTAAACCTAATAGTTACTGTGTCAGAAATAATAGTCACAGTCACAGTAGTTGTGGTTGTAACAGCAGCAGAAGTTGTAGTGAAGTCACAGTAACAGTAGCTCTCTACCCTATCTTATAACACTGCTTTCACCTCCTTTGTTTTTTCTTACTGTGCTCCTAGTATGTGTTTATAGCAGTGGTGGGTCCCTTTGTTTTTAACTGTTGTGCCACACAGCACATACACACACAAATGAGCTGTGACCTCATAATGAAGGTGTATGTGTGTTGAAATGACACTGGTCTTTGGAGCAGTGGCTGACACACAGCACAGCCTCATTTCTTGTCTCCTACCACTGTTCTGGTTCTCACACATAATGAGTACTTCCACATGTAGCTCAGTATGGTGTGTGTTGTTGCTAACATATGTTACGCAAAGGGTCCCTCTGTTGGGGAGAACTTGGAACAACAGCTGCACCACCACACCTGTTCATCAACATCAACAATGCAAATAAAAAACAAGGTGAAAAGGTTTGTAGGTGCTTTTCATCCATCACTTGGGTGTCTTGAACGTTGGCCTCTCAAACTTTTAAAACTGGTTTGTAGATTGATCTTAATACATTTTTCAAACAAAGCCTCTCATCATTAAACCAGACTTGAAAATAATCCAAACTTTAGCACTTAAAATTTTCAAATTATACTAATCCAGTAATCCACTAATTGATATTGGTTTGATTTTCTGACCATCCACCGACTCCTGGTCCATGGCCTTTGACCTCTTCTAATTTGGTGCTGCATGTGGTTTTGGTATGTTCTTCACAGACCGGGATAAGCAAACAAGTAAGAGAAAAAATTAAAGAAAAATGTGTGGGTCTGGGTCAGGGTGTGTGTGAGACAGAACAGAAAGAATCACATTGAGGTTTTGCTTGTATACTACTTTACACATGGTCACACAGCATCAACATTTACAAAGTCATAATTTTCTCAGTGGCTTCAGGCAAACTGTCGCATCCTGGGTTTAAATGCTTTAATAATTTTCCTCTCCATCCACATCTGAAATTTACCGGACAGCACCATATCAAGAAAGGATGGAGCAAGTATGATTAATAAAATCCAAATCTTCCTTGCTAGACAGACATGTTATAGTTTAACCATCATGCTGTATCATAACTTCCCCTTTATTTGTCATGAGAATATGAAACCTTCTGTAAACCACAGTAGACCTTTATTATCTCTTTGTGTTCGACTTTTTTAGAGAACATTTACAGTTAATAAACAGGATTACCAAGGTTTTAACTGACTGGATCAGTTTAAAACAGATTCTCTCTCTCTTCGGAGATTTTACTCTTTACTCTTTTGTGATGTAAATCAATAGTGTGCTATAAACAAAAACTGTGATAGAGAACTTAATTCATATTGTCCGCCTCTAAACCAAACTACTGTGAACAAGCTGTTACAGAGTGCCTGCTTATGTTGCATATGACCACTTATATTTCTAATGCACTTTTATTGATTGTTCATCAATATTAAAATTTCAGTGCACTGTAAATTCAGTTATTTGGCATGAAACATTACATACTTACTATACATACATACTATATTTGTTCTTTTTAGCCACTTTCCTTAAGGGTGTGTTGGGATTAAAGTATGAGTCATGTTTATCTTCTGTCATTTTGACCATTATTTCTATTGGTAATGGTGACACTGCTCTGAGTGAATTTGTTGTAGCATTGTCACTATAAACACAGGATGCAAGTGTATACTATGCCCCTCATATCAACAGCTCTGGTCTCATTTTTTATTCCCTCTCCCTTTGCCTTGGTCTGTCAGGACTTGGAGCTGCTGGAGTCTGTCCTGTGCTCCAGGACCCCAGGTGCTGAAAGTCAAGAGGCGTGGGACAGTCGCGGTTGTAGCGGTGGGATGAACACAGCAAGCTTACGCTCGTCCTCCGGTTTGAGTCGGCAGGAGCGTAGCAGGCAGTTGTGGGAGGACATTAGCACAGCAGAGGAAGACTCCAGCAAATTGAATGCCCTGCAGCTTCGTCTGGATGAGTCCCAGAAAGTCCTGCTAAAAGAAAGAGAGTAAGAGAGACAGGATCACTATATGAACTGTTTAACTGTGTAACAGCAGCAGAAAGGGATTCAGTGAGATCAATTTACTGAACTGTAGGTTTCATTTAGTGATACTGTTAATCTGAAATATTCTACCTCCAATACATAAATATGACAGAGGTGTGTAAGTTCTGCTGATGCATTTCCCTTTAATTTTGACAACAACAGTGTTCAGCTACGTTGCTTGAGGATCATACATTTCATTCAGAAAGTCAGGACATGGTCAGGTCATGAAATTGATTTTCCCTCGTCAATCTAAACTCAATTCTCCATAATGACAAAGATCCAGATCTACTGAATCTTAATTTTCATGTAGTTTTGCTCAAATTTTCTCTCAGGAGCAGCTGTAGCATTCACTGTCTCAGTAAGAGTGTTGACCTGTAGCCATAGCAGACAATGAAAAGTCCTATACTGCTGCTTATTCTATACTCAGTCAGTGTGTTGCTACCCTGGCTTGAGCTGATTATATTATATTGAATATTTTGATATTTCCTGTCATGTCATATTTGTCATAATATTAAAATATGATTTATTTATTTACTTTTTTCGCAGTCTGCAAGTTCTGATGCCCCTCATGCACCTCTGCAGCAGTTGAAGCAGAAGGGCATTTTTTTAAGTTTGTGAAAATGTGAGTTTTAGCACATAGCCATAAAAAGCCAGCTAATTACAAAAACTCAACAACTCGACAGGCATGCCATGGTTATAAGAGGTGGTTAGTTTGGTTCTAACTGAACCTCTATTTTCACTAGCTTCATCCTTCAGTCTGTTTCCTTGCATGTCTGGTCACTTGTATTTTTTTTTTTTCACCAGAATAGTGCATAGTGTAATATGCTAGGGTCACTGTTGTAGACACAAGGTGTAGATCGTGGCTGACATTTCACTAGAGATTTCCAGGATAGTTTCTTCTTGTGAACTGTGAACCAAGACTAGAATGTGAAGAATCCACTTTGCAGACATTTGCTGGCTTGGTTAAGACCCACTCAGCAGATACAGAGTTTGACCTGTGTGTTAGAGCATGTTAATGTGTTTTGTGTTTTTGTTCCATCCCCAGAGACAAACTTGCTCTGAGTAAGAGCATTGAGCGACTGGAGGTTGAACTCAGTCAGTGGAAACTTAAATACGAGGAGCTGAGCAAGAGCAAACAGGAGGCTCTGAAACAGGTGAGACATCATCATTCTGCTGCAGAGAATATGACTTTCAGTCTCTGTTGTTGCATACAAAAGGGTCACCTACTATAGATGATGGTTCCACTAACACATTAGTATTTGCTGTTTGATCAAGGGCTTCAATCTTGTTGGTTGCAGCATTAATGCTTTAATTTATGACCAAGTACCTGTAAAACTAATGACATTAAAGGTTGAATATAAAATCTTGGCATGCTAACAAAGATGGGGTCGATGGGGAACATTAGACCAGCATGTTAACAAGATGTGTTGAATAGATGTTGCTCAGTGTACTACTGCAGCCTCTCAGGCAATGTACGTTTCCACTGCATTAAGTCATTAAAGCAACAGACATGTTAGAATCATTTTAAACAGATTGATTTTAATGTATTAATGCAGTTTGTTTTTATTACATTACCATTAAAGAGACTCATCACTTCCCTTAGCTCAACAGCAAAATGGAAGCAGCTGGAAATATTTAGTGAGTTAATAGTGAGTAAACTCGTTATAGAGGTGGAATTTATACTGTTTGTACTACTGTATATACTGAGTTTACATAGTGCTTACTGAGTGCAGCTCTGAGTACAGCTCTATGTTTGATTCTTCAACTTCATTTTATTGTGACCAACACCACATATATCCCCAGGAAGCATTTATCCCATTTTTAAGTCACATGTTTAAATTGTTTTGAAGTGGTTGGTTGTGTGAGGAGGTGCTTACACATATACATGTGCTGCAGGCTGTGATGTGCTGCTAAGGACAAAGATAGAAGAAAACTTATTTTAGCCACTTCCCAGCAATCATAAAGCACAAAAAGACGTGTTCCAGTTATCCATCGTTCTCTGTGAGTTATTGAGTCCAGTATTAGAACTTTCAGTAATGTTAGCGTTAACAGAGTTAGATCCAGTATCAGGGATGCACTATGTGGCTTCACAAAGGAAAGATGATACATGCTGTATCTCAGTCATCCTGGACCCCAGACTCATCTTTTAAATCTGGACTCTGCAGAATCACTTCAAGTGTTGAACTAAGAGTATTTGAGACACTGCTAAGCTGTGAGCGTCTTTCAGTTGCCCAGTTGAGGAATACATTTCTAATTAGCTTTAGTGCAGCCCCCACAGTTGATTGTGATCTTGATAGGTCCAATATGCTGGCAGGGTTAAGCTGTGATTTGTCATCCCAAACTGTATAAGGGACCCATCTGCTAGATCTGAGTCTCTATGTGGACCAGGGCATGGTTCAATTGAGTGGTGTTTCTGATGCAGATAACCCCAGTCCATCTCCAGACCTTTGTTTAGAGTTTTTATTTATTGTATTCATTGCTTTGAGTTAAAAAAAAAAGATACCCTACCTAAACTCTTAAAAAGCCAGGCACTTGGCTGTTTTGGAGGTGGAAAGGTCATGAGGCATAATTTAGAGACTTCAAGTGGTTGGTTGGGTGCCTACCTAGTTAGAAAGCTATATAAAGTATGTTGCTTTGGACTGCTGTGCAAAATGGCAACAAAAGGCTACAAAATTGCAGTTCACAAACCAGTGGGTGACATCACGGTGGATTGGCACTTGGATATTCCAGAAAACAGAAGAACAAAGATTAATCACACAAAACAAATTTTCACCCCATGCCAATCCAAAGTGTCCAATCGAAAGATCTGTCCAAACACAATCACATGTGTAATAAATATATAGATTTGATTAGAATGCATGTGTGCGCTGCTTTGACGTGT
The DNA here is from genome assembly GCA_038496675.1 of Rachycentron canadum. Classification (NCBI taxonomy): domain Eukaryota; kingdom Metazoa; phylum Chordata; class Actinopteri; order Carangiformes; family Rachycentridae; genus Rachycentron; species Rachycentron canadum. The sequence goes on along the minus strand of CM076648.1, from coordinate 27,296,200 downwards.
AACATGGTTCATGTTTTGGCAGAGTTACCCCACTAGGGGGCAGTCCAGTCCTGCAGAGAGGACAGAGGGTGGGGGTGGAGGGATGGCAGGTTCACAGAGTGCCTGTCTGTCAGTGATACTTGGAGATCACAGATGTGTGTTTCTATTTTTTAAAAAGGAAAAGTGGAATCTTTTTTTACATTTGTTAGAAAAGACATTACAGAGTTGAAGGACAGATGATGTTGATGCTGCTGCAGATACTAAATGATGACATTTTATAGTTTTGTTGCATTTTGTTTTTGTTGCATTCAACCAAAGTATCATGAATATCTGTGGTGAACCCTGAAGCTGTGTTATTTCTTCCTCACGGTATAAACTTCAATATCAGTTTGTAGTATCAGCACAAAAGACAATGTTTTCCTATGTTGCTGTTTCCAGTTTCAGAAGTATACCAAGTGAAGTGAAGTGAAGACCAACTTCAGTTGCTCCTTGTTCAGCTCTATAACCTTTAGCAATAGCTATATCATCTGAAAACAGATGTATGAGAAGTGTTGAGAGCTAGATTCCCGTTTCCCCCACACTGTTGATAATAGGAAACAATATATAATATGTACATATAAAATATACATAATACATAGGTCAAGGTGAAATTCTACGTTTTAACACTCCTGGATTTCAGTGCTCCTTGATGTCTTTTGGAGTGAACATTAACAATGAAAATGCATCGTCCTGTCCTTTGATATTTGTGTCCCCATTCCCCCACACCATATAGCTGAACCTGCTGAAGGAAATGCACCAGGATGAACTTGGTCGCATATCTGAAGATCTGGAGGATGAACTGGGAGCCCGGACCAGCATGGACAAGAAACTGGCAGAACTACGAGCCGAGGTTAGGATATGGTGGACCAACAGAGTTGTAGAAGAGGACATAAGGGAATGGGGCTGATACAAGAAACAGCTGTTCTAATTTTTATTTATATTCAGTGTCATTTGCTGAATTTGGCAAAGCAATTAATTAATTAATTTTGTTTTTGAATCATCCAGTTGAATGTTTTTAACTCTTTGTGAGGAAACTGTATATCCAACACTCCTGTTTTACATTTAATATTAACTAAACCCTTTCTAATGAGCTTAGTTAGGCTGTTAGGCTCCCATCTAGTGGCTGCTACACAGTCAACAAAAGCTAACCAGCAGCGCTGATTGGTACAGCTAGAACACCTTTATCATGTCAGTGTCCTCAGTCTCTTCCCCTCTGCTCCTCTTTTACCTTTCTCAGATGGAGAGGCTGCAGGTGGAGAATGCTGCAGAGTGGGGCCGCAGGGAGCGTTTGGAAACAGAGAAACTGGCATTGGAGAGGGACAACAAGAAGCTGAGGGCTCAGGCTGAAGACCTGGAGGAGCAACTGGCCAAGAAACGCAGGCAGGCCGCCTCTGCACTCGACACAGACCTCAAGGCCATTCAGAGTGAGCTGTTTGAGAGAAACAAGGTGGGGACCACTTCTGTGAGATGCCCTCTTATCTTGTTGCCTTTCATGCAGTTTCCTAACATGAAGCTACTGAAGGGAAAATTTTTTACAATTTGTAGTTTTATTAATCATTTCTATAAGTTTTCATCAAGGTAACTGAGCTGTAACAGAACTGAATCATCTTTTTAGACCAGAACCATGAAACAGACATGAACTTCAGAGTTTGTACAATCATTATAACTACACTAGTATGCACACACACACACACACACACACACACACACACACACACACACACACACACACACACACACACACACACACAAACACACACAGACTTCTCTTTACGTGTCAGGAGCTTGTGCTTTGACTTTTTGTCTTTCTGGAACACTGTTTGTGTGTCTCTGTGTGTGTGTGTCTAAGAATAAACTGAGAGATTAATTCTATTTTGTGTATAGTGTACAATCTGTGGTATTGAGCCAGACAGAGAAGGAGAAACAGGGCAAGTAATTAAGACACTTGATGCACACATGTACACACATACGCTGCTTGATTTATGGTGGAATTATCTTCAACCGCAGCCAGAGCTTTGGGCATCAATTACTTGTGTATGTTAGTGTAACCATCACACTTCTGTGATCAGCTGCTCTCTCCGGGTATCTGTCTATTGCCGTTGGTAATTGTGATGCTCTGACAGTGACAATGCTTCGTTCTCATTTCTTTTATCTTCTTCTTTTATTTTACTGCATAATACCTGTAGAAACAAACAGTAGAACTGAACTGAAATGATGTTGAGAATAGAAATGTTGTTGAGACTCCCTAAGGGTTTATGCTCAGAGCTCAACAGACCATGTGTGTGTGTGTGTGTGTGTGTGTGTCCGTGCGTGTGTGTTTGTGTGCGTGTGTGTGATGTGCTTTTGTCTCTTCAAATGGCCCTATTAGCAGCACGCTGGGTGGCTCAGCTACACTGGCCAGTATGTGTGTCAGTGTAAATGGCCCCATTACTATTGGCCCCATAGCTTTATTTATGAAGTTCTTGGGTTTATTTAATGCTGCAGTTAGCAATTGATGCACACACCACACACATGCACTAGAGGGTAGATACCCAACTGTCAGGACCCAACAGGACCCAACAGAACCTGTTAGGTTGGACCTGAAAGGGACTAATTACATGTTTTAGCAGAGAAACAACAGGCTAAATGAGCTTATAGTCTCAGAGGTAGGAGAATGAATAGGGTGAAGAAGATTAAGACTAAAGAGGAGAGTGAGGGTTGGATAAAGGAGAGAAAGGAAGGTCAGAAGGAGGGAAGATGCAGAAAGAAAAGTGTCCCACTCAAACACATGTATATATTTACTCTGGAGCTGGACCAATCCATTAAACTCATCATTAGTGATTAGTGATAGATAAAAAGGAAGAGGATGATTGTTAGTACTTTAGTTTGTGTTACACTGTTAAAGATTTTTACATTACATACTTTTCAAATGAAGAAGCTGCAGGGAGCTGAAGTTTGTGGCCTGTGTGTCTGCTCTGAGGTGTACAGTACAGAGTTCAGGCCTTTTGTTTGATAACAGCAGTGTATCTCTCCACCTCATTCACCTTATATTTTTGGTTTAACTGACTACTTTTTTTTTTTTGTTTTGTGTTTTTTGTGCTTTGGTTTTGGTTAATTTGATTCCATGGTAATGAGTAGGTTTGGATGGGTTTTGTTTTCACAAACACATCTATCATAAAGATATTAGGGGATGAAACATTAATGAACCTGTTGGCCGACAAAGCCATACAGATGTGGGACGAAAAAACACCAAACATTAGGAAAACTATACTTTACTTGCCATATACATACCATATTTATTAATTAATTAATCTGAGCAGGCTCCATGGACACAAACAATTATTTTCATTACATTATTTTCATTACTGATTTGTCATTTATTGACTCAATTGTTTACATAAAATAGTACGGAAAAATGTCAGAAGTCAAATCTGACATTTTCAAATTGTCAGATTTATACACTACTGAATAGTAGTGTAATTGATATAGTTGTTGTTGTAGTTGCATCGTTAATTAAATTAAATGATCTAATTAAAGTGTTACTTCCCTTTAGTTTGCATATGACATTTGGACATTATCATCAGACAAGGATGACCAAAGTTATCAAATAAATTTTGTTTTCATTCCTATTAGGATACCAGACATTGCATGTTTCAAATTGTGTCAAATTGTGCCACAGTGTCTGACTGTATTTTGTTTTGTATGAACAGTATTTTCTTTCTCCAAATATCTGAAAAAAAAAATGTTTTTCCCTGACAATAAGAGAAATATAGAAGAACACCAATGTTATGCTTTCAAATGTCAGACATGTTAGTTGTGTCATAATTTTCTCCTTTGTCTGGATATCATGTCAATATTCAATAAGGAGGTAGAGCATCCCAGCTAAAGAATTTGATATTTTTTGTTAAAAAGAATAAAATATGTAATACATTATAAAGATAAAGAATAATGACACAAAAGAGTTAAAAAAAAAAAAAAAAAAGGTCACATTTCACTCCTTTATCTGGTTGGCTTTTATTTTTCCTGTCGCCTCTCTATTCTGTTGTTGTAAAATATTTTGAAAAGCTTCTAGGAAGTTGCCCGCATCTGGGGAGCTATAAGACAGCAGAGAGGGAGGCTGAATCTACACCATCAAAGTACATGGAAGTGCAGTGAATGACAATGGTGCATTATTGATAAAGCCATTTACTCTAAATGCAGGCTTTCTCTAACTGATCCAAAGGATGTGGATGAGACTTACATTACCTAAAACTACAGCCTGATGAACAGACATTAAAGAAAAATAATTTTTGATGTGTCAAAGACAAACCAATGTTAGCATCTGGACATTTGTATTTAGAGGTAAATACACCCTTTTGACTGTTCAGGAGATCTTGGATTTTCTGAAGTTACTCAGACAGTAGGGAAGTAATGATGTATTGTAATGAGCAAAATCTATTGTTCCTTATTCATAGCCTTTTCATTTCTATTGGCTATATGAAATATTTCTTATAATCCATAATCATTAATCAGGGTGGACACTGTGTTAAGGTGTATTCAGACACAAACAAGGACTTTTTCATATACACAATATACAATTGCTGGACCTCTGCATGTGTTCAGAACCTGTGTGATGTGTGATTGTTACTGGATTAGTTTCCATTAGGAAAAGATCTCTTCACTTGATTTCTATTGCCCCTCTAAGCAGACGTTAACGCCATGGTTCAATTCCAAAGGCAAAATTAAAGAAAACATTACGAAAACTCTGCCAAACCAGAGGAGTTTGGCTTAGCCTGGCAAATGCTAGAGAGGAGGAGTGTGGTCAGGGGAAGTTTGTTTAGCAGCCTGATGTTGACATTCTGTCAGTCAGTCAAGACAGTAAGGCAGGGACATTTTTGATAAGAGCTGCAACTAACAAATTGACATAACTGTATATTTGACCTTTCACTTGATTGTTCAGATTGTTTTTGATTGATTGTTTTTACCTAAGAAATTATTAAAAAATAAACCAACAAACTGATTGATCAGCTAATATTTTCCATAGTAAATTAGATGTGAATATGGAAGCCTGTCCAAAGCTAAGCTTCTCACTGTCTGCTGTGTCTTCAGGAGCTGGCTGACCTTCGCCATATTCACACTAAGCTGAAAAAGCAGTTCCAGGAGAAGACGGCAGAGCTCGCCCATGCCAACCGGAGGGTCGAGAGCCACGAGGCTGAAGTCAAGAAGCTACGTCTGAGGGTGGAGGAGCTGAAGAAAGAGTTAGGACAAGCTGAGGATGAGGTAGGAGCATGGCAGTACCTGTGTTTTTGTACATATAATTCAAAAACCCATAATAATTAGCAACATTGTTGCTTACTTCTGACTGTGGCTCTGAGTGTCAACCAAGAGCTGGACAACTAAAGGCAGAATCCAAACCAGTCAAAACACACATAGGATATAGAAAACTATGCCTCTAAGGAAGGAATTTTCTGTTGTGGGTGAAACTTTGACATTTTCTCATGATTAAAACTGAAACCTGCTCTTCAAGAAAAACTCCACCCTGTACACATGCTAACTTTACTCCACTGTTTATTGTAGAGATTCAGGAAATGTGATGCAACATATAACATAACAAATCAGTGCATTGGTGATTTCAGTAACATGGAGAGCACCACATGAGTACCAAAAACCAGGCTAAAGTCTATTTCTCATTTTAAGCTTGTTGATACTATAGACTGGTTGGGGTAAACTCCTATCCTGTACATATCAGTTAAGCTTTAATTTCACTAATGCTATTTTGTTGGTATGTGAACAGTGGTCTTGCTGCTCTAGATTCTTTGAAAGTGCAAGGAAGTAAAGCTCTTCCATCAGTTCCATCTCTTTTAAAGGGCGAGAGAGAAGTCATTTAGCAATTTTTTTTGCTAATTGCTTAGCTAATGAAACTAGCAGATTGTAAGGGAAATGTTGAGTCTTTAGGTGTAATGCAGGAACTTCATCAGAGGGAGTCAGAGATATAGACCCGTCGGTTTCTGCAGGTGAGGTAAACAAAGGCCATAGACATAGTCATAGAAAGTCATGGATGTAGTGCTCACCCATGGTTGTGCAAGCCAGCTATAACAAGCATGTATCACATGTATGTAAGCATTGTATATATTGTATGTATATAAGTTTTTTAAATAGACATTACAGTTTTTACAGTTTAAATACATAATTGTGTGTGTGTGTATGTGTTTGCATGTCCAGTTGGATGAGTCTCATAACCAAACCAGGAAGCTGCAGAGGTCTTTGGATGAGCAGGTGGAACAGACTGAGAACCTGCAGGTACAACTGGAACACTTACAATCAAGGTAAGACACATACACACATGCACATACAAAAACATAGAGAAATAGAGAAGCTCTCATGAATTCATACATAGTGATATAAACATGTATAAACACACACATGCACACACACAAATACACAATCAGCAACAAAGACCTTCTCAGAGCAGCAAAGAAGATGCAGGAATTCATTTAATCTTTACAGTGCAGCTTGTCTAGATATATCTAGATACAGATGTACATTTTAATGCCAGGTATAAATCACGTATTTAAATCAGGTTTATTTATATAACTTGATAACATATAAATTATTTTGTTGGTTATACCAACCCACATTAATTTTTTTTTTGTTTAATGCAGATTAAACCCATATAACATCCAGATGTCAAACACACATAAAATATTCTATGTTTGTGTCTTGTTATTAAGATCATATCTCACAGTTTATACCAAAGTAGAATCTTTGAGCAGCAGTGGTGCCATGTTTAGCACCAGCACACACACTCCCAAACATTCCTGGAAGAGGATGAAGGCAACACACCATGTTCAGGTGTGTGTGAAGTGTGAAGCTGAAAGTCTGCTTGTAGCTGCCAGGCTCAGTGTGAATCTCAGCACTCACTTCTCCTATAATAAGAAATTAGCCTCTTCTGCTGTGTGCGTGCGTGCATGCATGCATGGGTGTGTGTGTGTCTGTGTATTGTTTGCCACTTAGTTTTGCTCTCACACTCTATCAGCTTTGTACAGTCCTCAGCTCCTTGCTCTCTTCTTCTCCCTCTGCATTCTCTCCATTTTCTCCACATCACTGCTCTGACGCCTGGTAGCCAATCACCAAGCTTCCAGTCGCAGGTCACCATAGTAACAGAGCTCTCGGCTCTGTGGGAGACTGACAGGCGTGTCGGAATAGTAACAGCTTCAGAGACTGACACAAATCTGTGTGTGTTTCTAGTAGCTGTGTGCTTAGCTTAAGCTTTTTTTTTTTTTTTTTTTTTAATTCTGGATCTTTTTTTCATTCACATTCTCAGAAGTGTTTGTGAATTAGACCTTGGGAGTGAGGACATTGTGGCCGGTCCTCACAGCTTCAAAGGGCTGTTTGATGATTGAACTTGGTTTTAGGGTTCATATGTAGCGAGATATAGGTTTGGGATTGCGATTAATGGTTAAGTATTTAGTTGTGATGGTTGAGAATAGGATAAGGGACTAAGGAATGCATCTTGACCAGACAGAGGGAAAGTTTGAGTTGCATTATTGGAGGAGTAGGATTAGGGCCATAATTTTGACCATTTCTACTCACTAGCTTTTCCTCTTCATCCTCCCTTCTTTCTCTCCCTCTCTCTCGCTCTCTTGCTCTCGCTCTCTGATAAGCCTTTTGGTGCTGAGCTCCTGTCCAATTGCTATGATGACTAATCTAGAGAGATGCTATGTCAGTAAAGCACCTTCTGAATTTGAATTTGAATGAAAAGTGAGAGAGTGACTTAAGGCTAGCAAAAGGAAGGACGGAAACAGGGAACAGAAGAAACAGAGGGAGATCCAAGCTAGTGATGTAGATATGGTTTTCTGAGTTGTCATGGTGATTGCTCAGTTTTTATCATGTGACTAAATTGTAGAAAGTGTTCAGTGTTTGAGACCACTTTCTTTGGATGCTGTGGTTGTGGTCTGATGTTGGTTCAGTCTTGTTTTTTGTCCTTGTTTCACCGATATTCCCCACCCAAAACTGTGATGCCATTTTCTGGTTTGCTGTAAAAGACTGGCTTAAAACTAGACTACCTGAAAACCAGAGTCTCTGTCTCATATGTGTAAAGTCTGAACTCTTGTATCTTCATCAGAAGTCCAACAACCATTCTTACCATATGCAGTGTTTGTCCATGTGTTCAGAGGTGGGACAGGAGTCTTTTTTTTGTGTGTTGTTTGTTTTTTTTTTTTTTTACAAAATCTGGGTGTGAATCAGTTTGTGGTCAGCACGCCACATTTTTCTCACACTGTGTGTTAGTGTGGAGAGATGTTAGAGATTAGTTGTCATCTTTACAGTGTGTTCAGACAGTAAGGGATCAGGGAGGAGGATTTAAATACACTCTACCGGAAAGCCTTGGTTCCTGAAACCATCCGAACATCCTGAGGCCGGCAGTCCACACGTTTCATAATAGACCTGGCGCCATCTTTGGTAAAGTCAAAAATCAGTTTAAAGGATTTTTTCATTGAAAGGATCATTGAAATCAACTCTTGTCAGATCACATCTTCTTTTGTGTTTTTATTTTGCCTCGGCATAAACAAATCTGAAATCACTGTTGTAAGGAGTTTTAGCTTTTGTCAGTTGGTGTAGTAGACTGATGCTTAACAGGATCAAGTACTGATCTGATTGTATCTGCCTTAATTGGTTGACCTCACTGATGAGTTATGATATTGAGGACAAAAGCTGTTACTCATTGAGTTTGAGTGTCAAAGCCAGCAGATGTTGACATTTTGGAAAACCATTATTACACAGTAAGTTGCTGATTTCCGTGAGGTTCTTGTTGTCATAACTGCTGACTGACTTGATTCAGGTACGTTAATTATCACTGGTGTGCAGTGACTTTCACAAATAGGCAAGCAGGACCGATTGCCCCCCACCCCTAAAGTGCCCATACATGACACTGTTACATTCACAGCTACACTACTAACTCCTAATAGACAAGCTCCGGCCAGCAGCACCACTCTCTCCCTCTTTCTTTTTTTCACTCTCTCTCTTTCTCTCTCTCTCTCTCTTCTACTACACACACAACCTGTATACTGACTGCTTACTGAAAGAAACTGCCCTCCACCTGTAATAATTTTCAGTTTCAAATGCTTCAAATTTACTACAGATCTTGCACACAGAAGATAAATCTGTGTAATTTGCTAATTTACTTGCTACTGTCACCTCCTAACATTTAAGGTACAGGTTTAGTTTCCACATATGTCGGCACATGATGCTGCAATATTGTAACTGGTCACTAAAAAGTCGAAGCACACTGTCTGTAGCTAATCACCACTTAAAGGTCTGGGAGATCTGGGATTATCCTAATCCTCTATCCATTTGAATTTGTGCTTAATTTAGCACTGCTGTATCACATCTCAGTCACAGGTCAGCTGAGTTATTCAGAGGTAAACTTTGTTTTGATGAAAAGATACATCTGTGCTGTAATGATGAATTCAATATAACACCAAGTGTGGACCTCCATAACCTCTATCTGCTGTTTGTGTGTATGTCCTTAACTCTCTCTCTCTCTCTCTCTCTCTCTCTCTCTCTCTCCCTCCCTCTCCCGTCAGACTTCGGCGGCAGCAGCAAAGTCCTGGTCTGTTTGGAAAGATGCGGTCAGCTCGGTTCAGTCCTGAAAATCCTGAAGGCCCACCCAGCGACATGGATGAGGAGGAGGAAGAACTGCAGCTCCAGATCCCGTGACACACACACACGCACACACACACACACATACACATACTTAGAGTGATATACCCTATACTGTACTTTTACACCAACATTGGACATAGAAAGTGATTATTGTTGCTTTGGAGGAAAAATATTTCATCTCCTGTTCAACCATCTTGAGTTTAAAGTCCAAAAGTCCAAAATTATAAGACACATTACAAATGATTAATGACCAAGTTTCCGATAATATACATATGATTTAAAACAAAGAGAGTTGAATCCATATAGAATTTTTCAAGAAACTGTTCAACTGGAGTTTAAAGGTGAAAAATCTGATGTAACAAAGTTTCAAGCCAGCAGCAATATGATAAGCACATTCTCAAATATACACATGCTTGATGAAAAAACTTCCAAACCACAGGAGCAGAGGCTACCACACATCATCTTTTTAGTGGACTCACTCATTCTTACCTCACATCACAAGCATCACAACTGTCTCGTCTGTGCTACTGTATTCAGAGTGGGCTCTACCCCCTCAGCTAGATCACCAGTATTAATACATGAAACATAGCTGACAGCTGCAAGGAAAAGGCCTTTTAAGTGTTTGATATATCAGTTCCTTTAGGAACTAACATGTTACTAAAACAGTTGGCCATTTTTGACCAGTATTTGTAAATGTGAGTATTTTTCTCCTAAATACTGAAGATTCAGTCTTTTTCTGATGTGTTTGGAGTTTATGGACAGTGCTGGGAGCACACTACACAACAACTGGCCTCATTACAGCTGCGCATTGGACAGAATTACAACCACAGTGGAGCAGGAGCTTCCTGTCACTGCACTCCACTTTGATCCATAGTAAATATGGTTAATGCCGCCCTTCAGTTTAATTCTGGTCTTTTAGCACAATGACTGTGTTCAGATATGAGTTACAAAATAGGCAAATGGATACAAATAACCTTATCTGTTTATTCTTCAAAGACAGTGTTATGTGCTTTGTAGGTTTCCTCAAGCATAACTAATTTGACAATAATATTCCAACACAGAACATGGCACAGTGTCTTGAAACACAAAGTCAGGTGACAGAATAATGGACAAACAAACCTAAAGTGTCTCAGTCAGGTGTTGTTCCACTACATGCCTCCAGATCAGCTTCACTACTCCAGGTCTCTAAACTCTACTGCAGGATGAACCAATGGTGGTGGAGTGTTAATCTAACATGGCACTTCAACATCTTCCATAATTCACCTGCACTGAGACCTGTGACTGTGAAGATCACAGCATATGATTCACATGCTTTTCATTCTCATCAAACCATCAGTGGTCCCTGTGACCTGTGGATGGAGACATTGTCGTCCCCTCACTCGTCTCAGCTTTTTCCTTTAATTTGTCACCATCTCACCTATAACTTCTTCTACCAAATAAGTGATTGGTTTATTGACAGTTCACACCAAGAGGTATGTTCATAAGCCTAATAAGTGATTAAATGTTGCACTCTTGCCAGGAGATGAGTATTTTATGTCTTTCTGTATTTCTCTTCCCACTGCTACAATAATGGTTTTGGCATTTTAAAGGGAGGGAGGGAGAGGAATGACTGTAAAACAAATGTACATACTTCACATACTGCATCTTTTGAGGGAAATGTAAACTAAAAAAGCAGCAAAAGGCTTGTAACTACTGGGTCTGATAATTTCATATTGTAGTGTGTTCCCAGCATGACTGTCTCTGTTTAGTAAGTCCAGGTCTGAACCAAAACCTGCATATTCAAAAGCTAGAATCCAGCAGTGTTGTGTTTTAAAAGGAAGATGAATGTTGTTCTTTGGTGCATTCAAGGTTTGAATTGTATCACAGTTGACTGGTGACCCAAGACTGTTGAATTGGAAGGGTCCACATTCAGAGTTACACCATACAGACCAGTATTCCAAACAGAAGGGACATCCGAAGTTGAATGCGGTTGAATGTGAAGATATGATTTTATGCAGTGTTTATGCTGATATTCAGTATTTAACAATATTGTGATTTTCCTGGAAAAAAATCCCAGTGTGTCAAGCAATACCCCCAGGGCTGTAGTCAGGGGGGAAAGACTCCAAAGCAGCATTTAGAGAATTAATAGGACAATGGAAAAAGCCGAGGCCAGTGAAATTCCTAAAGGCTTAATACTCACACACTCCATCAGGATGACTCATATATTCAATAGGAGGGAGAGGTTGGATATGCTTTTGTTTGTTTGGCCTGGTAAAAATCTCCATTCTGAAAGTGGACAGATGTAGTTGTGAAAGCAATAGATCATTCATTATCATCCCCCACCACCATCAAGTTACTCCCTGACGTTGGAAGGGGACCAAGACATTTGTACTGATCAGGATTTTTAAGTATTTATGTTGTTGTTGTTATGGTTTAGTTTTATAAATGATCTGTACCACAATGGTTTTGTATTAGCTCTATAAATGTCAGCTGTAAAAAGAAAAATGAGTCACTGTGTCTTTTTCCACTGTATGTATTCAGAATATGTGAGTAGAATACTTTCCATAATGTTTTTCTCCTCTAGGTAAAAATTTATTTTTCTAAATGGACTTGCTATTTTCACAGACTCTTTGGAATATGATAAGGTTGTCATGATAATGTTGGTAATATTTGTGCAAATCTTGATTACAATTACAGTATAATTACGGCTGCCGTAATTACACTACATTTTTCCAGTTAGTTTATTTGAGGTGATAATGGCCAAATAACCAGTGCAATAATGCAGAGATTTGCAGATCGTGACGCACAAAGGGAGACGTGAGGCGGAAGGGTCAGGTGTGTCACTGATGTAAACACGACGTAATTGTTAGACTGATCTGACCTGCTGATGAACATGGTCAACGTGGTCATGGTCAGTTCTGCTAATGCTATTTTTATTTAACAATAATACTGCAGCAAACAACTGTCTTCTATGTAAAGATAAAGCAGTAAACCAAGGGGGGCTCCAAATTCCCACCAACTGCCTCATTTTCTAAAATAAATTGTGCGCGTAAGTTAAAACACAAACCCATGAATGAAGAGTTACTTTATTAACAAATAAAATACAGCAATTATGCAGCATAAGATGAGTCAGAGACATTTGTGTTGAACGTTGAACTCTTAAACACCTGGATTTAATGATGCGTGGAGGAGCTTTTCCAGAGAAATACCACAGAGAAGACATTGACTTGAGTTAGGCTATCTCTCATATTGTTATCTACACACTACTGACTGCCCTATATCCTATTCACAGTATCTCCTTCTCTCCAGGCTGGTGCGTTTATACAGTGAGAGGTAGTTGACATTGGTTGGTTTTGGAAACATTTAATCAGTGTCATCATTGCCATTGTGTCTGATGGTCGACATGGTTGGAAATCTTGTGTGATACACATTCATTATATGTAGGGCAGTATGAATCAGTGTGTGTATGTTATTGTTAAGTAATCTGTCAGTGAAAAAAACAATCCTGCAATCAATAACAATTCCCTTAAATAAACTTTGATTGCATCCACAATTTAGTATCTTTACAACAACAACAACAACATTATAATACAGTAGAGCAACAGCAAATTAAAAACTCCAAAAGTGTGTTTAATTAGAATACTGTTTCTTGCTGCTGCAGTTTCATTTTTTCATTTGCATTTGTGAACTCTTGGTTTATGCTACAAAACAGTAGTTGCCATTTGCAAAGGTCAGGTTTTTGTGAAAAATAAGTTACATCCCTTCCTCCTCACTAGTTAAATTTGGTCCATGTTTTCCCCATCGCTGTTGTTAATCAAACAGAAAGTCCACATCAGTCTGAGATAAAACACAGACCTAACTCAGTCATCAGTATCAGTATGTAAAGAACTTGAATAAAAACAGGCTATAAACATGTTTAAAAGCATGTTTATAGCCTGTTTTTAAGAGAGAAAGAAATTACTCTGGGCAGCTACAGCAAATTGCCTCAAAGTAACTGACTTTTGGTTATATAAGGACCAGGCAAGACGGGCCTCAGTACAAGTGGTGATATGGGTGAACGTGAGCTGGCAGAGATGAGGGCAACAGCAAAATTGTAGTCAGATCCAGCACAGGATCTCATTCTGAAACAACATTCCCAGTTGAGAAAGGGTAAAAATAAAGTGAAAAGGTAAATGTAGGCTTATTATTATTATTATAAGGCAGTAACAATAGCAGGTAGAGACATGCAGGGCCAGATGTTCAATTTTAGTACTTTTTATTCTATTAAACCCCACTTTCATTGTCATCATTGATAATCTCTGAGCTAATCAAACAATGAGATCCAGCACAGAATCTCATTCTGACTACAGTTTTGCTATTGCCCTCATCTCTGCTGCCAGCTCGTGTTCACCCATGTCACCACTTGTACTGAGGCCGGTCTTGCCTGGTTCGCGGAGCTCAGCCAAAGCAGCTGTGACATGATGATTAGACTTATTTGGCTATCTTACTTTTTAGTTAAATTAGATGAATCACACAATATGTTGCTAACAGTTGCACAACCATATATATGTCCCATATTACTATGGTGTAGACTGGCATGAATAAAGGCCTCTAAAGCTCTAGACTCCTTGACAAATGCTTTGTCTGGAGAGTAGACATTTTTTTGCCCCAAGCTCTCATCAGAACTCCTCTTCTGATGCCTTCTGGCCAACTGTTTTCTAAGTGATGCAAGGCCAGGGCAATCACAAGTAACAGAGACTAATACTGTACATTTGTAAACTCATCATTAAATGTAAGTGGAAATCATCAGTCAGCACTGAAAGTAACAGCTATAAACAGCTAAAGCAGGTTATCCTATGTGTTGAGCTCTGACTCCCAGAAGTGGGTATCATCCCTTAACTATGAGGAAGTAAGTTTGCAGTTCACTTATAGTACAGCAATAACAGCTGGTGTCCAGTCCAAGTATAGTCACAATATAACACAATGGACAAATCTTAAAACAAGATAAAAGTAATCTGAAGATCAGTTAAAGATTTCAAGATGAAAAGATTGTTTAGAGGCTGAACAAAACACTGACAAGAGTCCTTTCCAGAGATCAAATAAAAATATAGCAGATTTCAGGTAAACCCAAAAAAGACGTTTCATGGTGACAATACAAATACTGCTTTTCAACCCGAATTAGCAGGAAGTAATGATATAATAATAAAATATGATAAAAGCAGACCCATTTCAAGTTTGTCTTTCTGTTCATACTGAGGATGCACACAACTGTAAGGCATCATCACACACTGCATAGGCCTGTGTCCGATGGTGCCTGAGCTGCTAGCTGCTGTGCAAACTACTAAAACAGATCTGTTGCGTCTCATCTTCAGGCTGTTATTCCTACAGTGTCAGAGCCTTGGTGTGACATGTTTTGTGATTGTATGATTTTAAAACTTATTTTGGAGCTTCAGCTCACTCTGTCATCTTAGAGCTCAATGTAGCTGCAGTGTTTCTGGTGTAACACGATGGCACGTTTTGAAGTTCTGTTTCTGAATACAGGCTCAGTGCATTTCTCTACGGACTGAGCAGTTTGATATTTTCACAGTATTAATTTAAAACCTAGACCTGCCTAATAATCAAAAAAGACATGGACATCTATCTTTACACTAAGGTTTAAGAAACCTCTGCTCTTCTGGGAAAGATGGGAAAGATGGTAGCTCTCTATAAAAATTATTATAAACAGCATAGTATACACCTATATAGACTCTGTATAACTAGTGCCCTGAGAACTTCTGTTATGATTTTGCGCTATAAATAAAACTGATTTGACTTGCTAATGAAGGACCAAGGACTATCTTTGGAAACAGTGGAACACTACAGCTCAAAGGAATAATATAAATCAACACCATTTAATTAGATTTTGATGACTAGAAACATAGGTTATTACCACCTATTCTCTGTGTATTATGAAATTCCCCACTACTGGTTGATGCTGAGCACATAGTGAACAATTTTCTGACTTTTAGTCTCCTTGTCTTATTTTGTAGGTCCACACTAACACTCCAAGAAGTACAACTCATAAAGACCTCATAGTTTTCAACAGTGATTCACTGTTTACCTTCTCTTATGACTCATAGTGTTCAGATGGAGCCTTTACTATCCTCTGTAGCTATGGAAACCAAGGTCTTATAGATAAAGTTGCATGGGGAGGAAGTTTCAGACAGAGTGAAGACTGACACCAAGCACGAGGTAGATCAGACATGTGACTATGTTTGAGTGGCCGATAGAGTCTCTCCACATGTGGATGAAGACTATAGACTAGCCTTATTTGGGTAATGCACAGGAAATGTGCATTGACATGAAACGAAGGGATACCTGGGTTGTATAGGCCCTGCAGGACCAGACAACTTTTGGAACTGGTGTGGCCTTGCTTGATGACTTTGGAATGTTCTCCTTGGTGCATCACACTTTGAATAAATACTTTTGCCTGAGATATCTGAAACTGGACTCCTGGTAAATTAGTTTTTACACTGAAAACAACTTCCTGTTGCTCCTGAGAATATGATTGACCAGAGGAGAGGTTTGGGATGAAAACCCAAAATAATGAGTATTAGTGTTGTGTGACTTCAGCACTGTGTAATTCAATATTATTAAAGCAGATATTGCTGTTAGACAGCCTCATTTAAAATAATAGGCAGAATAATTATTGTAGCATGAGAGGGTAAGAAAGCCAGAGTTAGAAAATCAGCGACAAAAGAGCATTAAACTTACATGCATACACACACACACTGACTCATGGTGTCAGTGTGGGGCTCTCATCCACGCTGACAGAGTAATGAGACTGAACCTCAGAAAGACTGAAATCATAAATATAACACGTGTGTGTGTGTGTGTGTGTGTGTGTGTGTGTGTGTGTGTGTGTGTGTGTGTGTGTGTGTGTGTGTGTGTGTGTGTGTATGTGTGTGTGTGTGTATGTGTGTGTGTGTATGTCTTGTGTGTGCATATACTTACTTGGCCTAAAACAAATACTTGTATACTGACAGCAAACACAAGATGCACCCACACTCACTCACCCTCAGGGCATTTCATTGTGTGTATATATGTCTGTGTTTGTGTTAATCTTTAGCTTGATCCCATGAGTGCAGTAGATAAGATAATTCTGAAATCTGTTGGCTAAGCATGATGCACATTGTAATGTGTTGAGGGTGTGTGTGTGGTGTTTGATGTGTGTATATGTGTTGGAGGTTGTTTTTCCTCTTTGATTTGTTTGTTTGGGTGTACAAAACCCAGAGCCTGGTTCATATGCTGTTTTTCTCACTGTCTTTCTTATTAGGCCAGTAATGGCTGACAGCAGGAAGGCAGATTACATTGATCTCTCTATAATTAGTATTACATAGTTATTTACTATGCCATTATTACTACCACAGTATGCATGTACTTATATATGTGTGTGTGTGTGTGTGTGTTTGTGGGCATACTTATGTTTGACAATGTGAAAATTATTTATTGTTTTGTGAAGAATAAGGCAAGGCAAGGCAAGGCAAGGCATAGCAATTTTATTTGTATAGCCCATTTTTACAAACAGTTTGTCTCAAAGGGCTTTACATAGCATCATAACAACATCTTCTGCCCTTAGACCCTCACATCAACTGAGGAAAAACTCAAAACAAAGAGAGTCAGGCAGCTTAATAGGAGTAATGGGTGGTAGACTGGTTCCTGGGAGCGAAGAGCAGGTCGGTTTAACAGCAGGGGTAAAAGGGAAAGGGGGTGATGCAGGGGGCGGTTGGTGGAGAGAGATGGAGCTTCGGTGGATCTGTGGAAACACAAATAGAGAGAGAGCGAGACACCAAGGCCAAACAACAAGGTGCAGTAGATAGTGAAAATGATAATTTAAAGTGTGGGAGAAGAGAGGAGAGGAGAGGAGAGAGCTCCATGTAACCTGATGTGTCCCCCAGCGGTCTAAGCCTATAGCAGCATAAAAATGGTTCAGAGCTACCTGAACCGGCCCTAACTAAACGCTCTGTTGTAGAGGAAGGTTTTAAGCCTAGTCTTAAATGTAGTGAGAGTGTCTGCCTCTCTGACCCATGGAGAGAGTTGGTTCCATAGTAAGGGAGCCCGATAACTGAAGGCTCTACCTCCCAGTCTGTTTTTAAAGATACTGGGAGTCACTAACAGACCTGCATGCTGGGAGCGAAGTGCTCTGGAAGGATAATAAGAGACTATGAGGTCTTTCAAATAGGATGGAGCTTTTTCATTAAGAGCTTTATAAGTCAGCAGAAGGAGTTTGAAGTCTACTCGATATCCTACAGGAAGCCAATGGAGGGAAGCTAAAGTGGGAGAGATGTGTTCTCTTTTACTAACTCCTGTCAATATCCTTGCTGCAGCGTTCTGGACTAAATGCAGATTCTTTAGAGAGTTTTTCGGACATCCTGACAACAGAGATCAGAGAGTTACAGTAGTCCAGCCTAGAGGTGATAAATGCATGGACTAGTTTCTCAGCATCACTCTGAGAGAGGATATTCCTAATTTTGGTTATGCTGCGCAGGTGAAAAAAGGCGGTCCTAGTCACGTGTTTTATGTGTGAGCTGAATGAAAGGTCTTGGTCAAATATTACTCCAAGGTTCCAGGGAGTAATCCTAATACTAATCCTAACCCTTCTGTCATGTTTGAGATTTCTGACCCAAGTCAACCCACAGTTGTTCTACATTTAATTCATCTAATAATAATAATAATTCAAACTCTAACCTGACCCCAAAGACCAAAACCTTCAACAAAGCATTTGAAGGTGTTAAGACTTCACACTGTAAGGTCTATGACAAAGACAGAAGAACAAGTACACTCACACATACATATGCCACACACACACACACACACACACACACACACACACACACACACACACACACACACACACACACACAAACATATCTAATACTGCAGTTGTCATAAATTTAAGTCCCAACACAGCCATTTAGATGTCTCCATGGCCTCATGTCTCCCAACACACACATACGACGTAGAAAAGAAGATGTGTGTTGATTTGAGGTGTAGCCAACAATAGTTTTTCCACAGGGAAATTTCCTGAGCACACATTCACACACAGTCCTGTTTCAATGACTTCAGAGGTCATTACATAGACTGGAAATGTGAGAAATTCTTTGTCGTTGTGTAAGGAGTTTACCTGCAGCATGGAAGTATGGAAGCTTTGTTGTCATGGTAACTTTTTAGAGAAATTACTGTTTGCTTAGACTTAAGCTCAAAAATATTTGATTAGGTTTGGGCACAGTAACTACCTGAAGAGGTTCAGGAAAATATTATGGTTTTGGTTAAAATAAGTACTTCTCTAAGGTTAGAGCCTAAAGCGTTGTGGATATATTAATTAGCATGTGGTCAAGGTCACAGATAAAAGTTTGAAAAGGGAAAAAAACAGCGGTTTCCTTTGTCAACTTGTCCATCCTCTTGCCTTCTCCTCACAGTATCTCTTTATGCTATTATCACCTCTGTTTCCTATTCTCCTATTTTTTTTTAAAGGCAAAGGAGACTTTCAGTCCAAACCACATGCTATATCCAGTTTTGAGAAACATCAATATTTCCTGGCTTGACATAACAAAATAAATGTCAGTGTAATTGCTGTGCAAGTTGTCCCAGATCCAACCAGACACATCCACACCAAGCCAGATCTGCCTGCCATGGTTTAAAAGACAGGAACAGAGAGCCTTGTCTGTTTTTATACATTCATAACAGAACATCATGGGAGTAAAAATAGCAATAGCATTGTTTTGCATTCTTTTCGAACATATGAGATTGTAAGGTTCACAATGAAGAAAAGAAGAAGTCAGATTGCATTGAAGTCTATGGGAAAATTGTTCTACTTCTCACTTGATTTAATACCTCAGTTTTCCTAATGAAGTTATGGTCTCAGTTTCAAGACTTCAACACAATATGATGTAAATTACTTAAATGACTGCCCCATTTAGAGGAAAATAGATCATAAAGCAGGGTATGATTTAGGGGGTGGCTACTGTGAGATTGACAGATTGTACAATAAACAGCAACCTGCCTGACAGGATAGACTACAGAGCAGGTCAGTCCACCTCTCACTCCTCTTCAGCGCCACCTCCTGCTCCAAATATGGTTTCTTTTGGTTTCAGAAGAACAAGATGGCAATGGCCAATTTACAAACAAATGCTTCAAAGCGACAGTTCACAAACCAATTGGTGATGTGACAATGGGTTGCTACTTGTCTCCACCAGGAATGGTCTTCAAGACTAAGACTAACAGTACTACTATTTTTACCACCTATACTGCTTAATGAAAAAATTAAGGACAGAAATTACATTTCTTTTTTTTGTTGTATAGGCTCCAGTAACATTCCTAAGTAGTACAGAATTGTTTTGAACAGGTCACTATTATAGAGTGATCTTCTACTGATGGAAAAGGAGCACTACTAGGACTTGATGACTTGAGATTTGCAGTTACTTCGTTACACACAGTTAAACATGAACTTAGACCTAGTTACTTCAGCTACAATAACTTCAAGCTCCACCCTCTTGTCTGAATATGGTGAATATGGTGACCGCCCAATGCCGGTCCAATGTCTGGTGGGCTGGTGGGTTGATGACACTTGTCATCAGAGGTAGACTTATACTATTAATTAAAAAAATACTTGTAATCACAGAGCTGTAATGGCATCTGTGTTAGACCACATGAGCATGATGAGATTTATCAAAACTGTTCCCATGTGTGTCTCCTCCTCTCTCTGCCTTTGTACTGCAGGAGAAGACAGCCTGTCTGGTCTCACTAGCTGTAATTACAAGCCCTGTCACCTGGCATTGCTAACCTGCTATTACCATGCACACACACAAGCACAAAGACCTAACACCATAGCACTGAAACAGCACTGGTAAAAGTCTCCAACGATCTTCTTATAGCTTCTGATAGAGATCTGGTCTCTATACTGGTACTTCTGGACCTCAGTGCTGCATTTGACACCATTGACCACAGCATTCTGCTGCAGAGACTAGAACATGAAATCGGGATTAAAGGCTCTGCCCTAAAATGGTTAAAATCATACTTATCCGATAGGTTTCAGTTTGTTAGTGTTAACAATGACAATTCAGAGTACAGCAGAGTTACGTATGGCGTACCACAGGGCTCAGTTTTAGGGCCAATTCTTTTCATTCTTTACATACTTCCATTAGGCGATATAATCCGGAAACACTCAATCGACTTCCACTGTTACGCAGATGATACCCAGCTCTACGTATCGATGGAACCAGATGATAAAAGCCGCCTCACCAATCTGCAAGACTGCCTAAAAGACATCAAATCCTGGATGTCCACTAACTTCCTTCAACTAAACTCAGATAAAACAGAGGTCATTGTGTTTGGACCTAAAAATCTCAGGGACACCTTCTCTTTGCAGATTGCTTATCTAGATGGCATCACCCTGAACTCTAGTATGACCGCAAGGAACCTTGGAGTAATATTTGACCAAGACCTTTCATTCAGCTCACACATTAAACATGTGACTAGGACTGCCTTTTTTCACCTGCGCAGCATAGCCAAAATTAGGAATATCCTCTCTCAGAGTGATGCTGAGAAACTAGTACATGCATTTATCACCTCTAGGCTGGACTACTGTAACTCTCTGCTGTCAGGATGTCCGAAAAACTCTCTAAAGAGTCTGCAGTTAGTCCAGAACGCTGCAGCAAGGATATTGACAGGAGTTAGTAAAAGAGAACACATCTCTCCCACTTTAGCTTCTCTCCATTGGCTTCCTGTAGGATATCGAGTCGACTTCAAAATCCTTCTGCTGACTTATAAAGCCCTTAATGAAAAAGCTCCATCTTATTTGAAAGACCTCATAGTCCCTTATTATCCTTCCAGAGCACTTCGCTCCCAGCATGCAGGTCTGTTAGTGACTCCCAGTATCTTTAAAAACAGACTGGGAGGTAGAGCCTTCAGTTATCGAGCTCCTTTACTATGGAACCAACTCTCTCCATGGGTCAGAGAGGCAGACACTCTTACTACATTTAAGACTAGGCTTAAAACCTTCCTCTATGACAGAGCGTTTAGTTAGGGCCGGTTCAGGTAGCTCTGAACCATTTTTATGCTGCTATAGGCTTAGACTGCTGGGGGACACATCAGGTTACATGGAGCTCTTTCCTCTCCTCTCCTCTCCTCTCCTCTCCCATACTTTAAATTATCATTTTCACTATCTACTGCACCTTGTTGTTTGGCCTTGGTGTCTGGCTCTCTCTCTCTTGTGTTTCCACAGATCCACTGAAGCTCCATCTCTCTCCACCAACCACCCCCTGCATCAACCCCTTCCCCTTTTACCCCTGCTGTTAAACCGACCTGCTCTTCGCTCCCAGGAACCGGTCTACCACCCATTACCCCCATTAAGCTGCCTGACTCTCCCTGCCTTCCCTCCCACCAAAAACTGCCTTCATTAACTCCTGCACACCATTTCCATCTGTGTATATTCTGTATTGTTACCTGTTTTCTTGTCTGTATACAACATCTATTGCACGTCTGCCCGTCCTGGGTGAGGGATCCCTCCTCTGTTGCTCACCATGAGGTTTCTCTTTTTTTTCCCTGTTAAAAGGGTTTTGTTTTGAGTTTTTCCTCAGTCGATGTGAGGGTCTAAGGGCAGAGGATGTTGTTATGATGCTATGTAAAGCCCTTTGAGACAAACTGTTTGTAAAAATGGGCTATACAAATAAAATTGCCTTGCCTTGCCTTTTCTTTAAAACTCTGTTACCAGACTTTCTGCTGCTGTGACATCTACCAAACACACACACATTTTTCACATTTCACATTTCATTTTGCAGCAGCTTCCTGAGACTTACTTTAACACCAACAGTGACCCAACTTAACCCCAGTTAAATTTACTTTAGTTTGTCCTCTTAATAGCCAGAACTCTCAGTTTGTATGATCATATACTGAGGTGATTCTTCTTCTTTTAGTCTTCTGGCATATGTTTGCATTTATAATTCATTAAGAGGACCTTTAATAAGGCCTATGGAGAAATACTGTAGAATCACTTAAATAAAAAGTGTAGGAAGTACATACAGATGAATCACTGAATATAAGGCCTAAGATTTGATAAAATAATCTAAAAGAACTAAATACACTATAGATTCAACAAATTTCAACTGAAATCCCAGTTACTTCTCCTTTCCAGACAAGGTGATGTAAACATTCTTATTGTATAATTTATGTTTTTTATTATTAACAGGAAGAAAAAATTGAATGTCTTTCCTGCCATTCGACTGCAAGTGCATGAATGCAGCACAAGACCTGTTCATGTTTCTAAGGTGGATAAAGAGACTTTAGCTTGAGAGCTGATGTGCAGTGCTGTCATTAAATATTCATTTCTCCCTTTGGTTTGTTGTTTTTGATTTGCAGAGCAGATACAGTTCATATTGTTTTGTAGACAAAAACCTAATATCTAAGCAGACTTTACAGGTTGGTAAAAGAATTTTGATCCATTTTCATGTCGCTTCAATAGAATGTCAGTGAGGGTGACATTTATCTGACCACCTCCAGAGCTACCATTACTGCCTGGGAGCTTTTTACTTAGCAAAATCTGTAACACATATCTTAAGTTTCCAGTATTTGTTTACTGTTTCATTGTGATACTCACCTCTTGTCTCGTTCCAGGTCCCTGCACTTCTTGCCTTCTTGTGTTTCCCTCTTTCTGTGCCAGTTCTTGTTCACTTTGTATCACTGTTCCAGCCTTTTTCTATGTGTGAGTTTCCCCAATGATCCAGTGCATGACCTGTTTCTGTTTCCTGAACTTTCATCTAGTCTGCCAAATTGGATCTGTTGCTTTGTTAGACTGCCTTTGAGTGTACCAAACCTGTTTTCTAGTAAAGGCTGTTCTTTAACCTATAAGTTTTGCATTTGGGTTCACTCCCTGTATGCAGATGTTGAACAAATATTATATGTTGGAAATAAAATGCCTGAAAACATCTAAAATGCACCCGTTTAGACAGGGTAACAGCAGAACCAGAGTATTATGGAACGAGACATCTGACAGAGCCAAGGCAAGGGTGGCAAAATGTGGGCCAAAAAAACATATAACCTCCTGAATGATCTAACTCAAAAAAGTAATTTTTTGAGTCAAGAAAGTGAAGTCAATGAAGTGACAGCATGGCAATATTCAAACTTGCATTAATATACATCTGCAGTGATATGATCACAAGTGGTCATGTCTGAGTGTATCAGTTCACATACATCTCTATATGAGTCATATGAGTCTCCAGCGACCACTTGTGATCAGCTCTCACTTCCCCATTGGAGAGGCTCTAACCTTGTGAATATTCTCACAGCTGTGCAGTGAAAAAAAGTTTAAAAAGTAAACAAAATAAAAATAAATTCAAAAGTAAGTAAATATTTTCATTTCATAATAAAACTGTCCTGGCAATGGATGTTAGTAGAGGAGGCAGCCCTTCAAAGGATGTCAGTTGAGGAGGTGGTCCTGCGTTGGACATAAGAAAGAACTCAAAACAATTTGGCCCAGACCTACTCTGAATGTGGTCTGAGTGATTGAATTTCAAATGTCTCCTCAATGCATCCTGAATGACCCAGATCAGAATCAGAATCTGAATACTTCCCAGGAGAAATTCTGTGAGTTTTATAAAAATTTGCCTCCTGTACAGATGTATACAGACTATAGCTAAGATATAAATATGCTATTGGGCTCAAAATAATTTTTGTACCAGGCTACATGTTTATTTGTGCTGTGAAGTTGGACATTTTAACACAGGAGTCTTTGGGGACTGACTCGCTGTTGAAGTCAGAGTCTAGTGAATATTCGAGGGACTGCAGGTTTGTGCACTTCACTGTTGGCTTCATCTTTCAGCCGTGGAGGTTGATGCTTTACACCTGCATTGTGGAAGAGCTTGACAGGGCTTATAATCTGCTCACCTTGGTCATAATCAGTTTCCCCTAAGACCCAGCTCCTCCTGTGGTCACATTGGGCAGCTCTTTTGGAGGAGGCGGGAGGTTGATGGAAAAGAGTAAAAAGTACAGTTGTCTTTGTCAGAAAAAAATAAAGGCTAAAATAATAACAAGTATTGTAGCAGCACCTTGGAGACCCATAGCTCTGTTTAGGGTTCCTTCCTGTTTTATGGGCTGCAGTTACTCATCCATCTGTTCACTGTGGAGGGGAAATGACACGACTCCCATTCACTGCCTCTGTGTTCTGTGAAGAGCATTTAATGGCAGCCTTAACGTTACTCTGTTATGCCTGATAATGCTCCAGTTAGTACGTTTTTTCTCTCCATTAAAGTCCCATGCATCTCATCACTTTAAACCTGCAAGAGTCTCAATGATTAGGGATACATGTTTTTATGAATTCTGTATTATGATACTAATCCACTGACTCTTGCTGAGCTCTGGGCTTTGGAGTATGCTGTGTGTGACATGCAAAAGAAAAGCTTGTGTTAACAAGCCTTTTGATCTGATATACAACACTAAAATTACATCTAACAGAAGTGAAAGAATGTCAATATATGAGAAAATTCATCACAGTTTCATAAATCTAATCTGATGAAGGTCTAGAGAGACCAAAATTATGATGATGAATAAACTGTGATACTTGGAGGCATTTCAATGAAAATTTTATCTGAAAAGAAATGACAGGCCTGTGGTTAGTCTGTAAATCAAACAAAAACACTCAGCCTTGATATTAATGTCTCATTGACACGTGTCACTGTTAGCTGTCCTTGTCATGGGACTGATGACTGATGGAACTCTCTTCAAATACAATGTATATACAAATACAATATACAAACAATGCTTTTATATTTTACAAATACAACGTTTTTGGGGTCAGCATAAATTGACCTCTGTTATAGCAGTTGTAGCAGCATCGGCTGTATTTGACTTGTTATGTTGATCTATTGTCTAATACACTATATAATACAATAACACAATATTTAACCCTGCAGCCAATACAGTACAATTCGTCCACAAGGCCTTATAACAGATCCTCAAAGTCTACTGGGCTCAAGCGCACTGAGGCCCGCTTGGTGTTTCTCTGGTATTATTGTTCTAGTCTTGCTGTCTCAGGTTAGAGGTCACAACAAGTTAGCCAATGATAGCAGTGGTCTGTAAACTTGATAAAGCAGCGATACCTCTACTTCCTCAGCTTCATTAAAATGGCTTCAGTTTCAGGGAGCTGGAGCCAAGTGCAACCTGTCCAGTCTATCACAGGGTGAATATATTCAGACAAACAACCATTCACACACTCGCACTCACATCCACTCCTGATCACCCTAATATGCATGTCCAGGGTCCTGATTCAAACCCAGAAGCTTCTCGTTGTGAGGTGACAGTGCAAAACACTGCACTGCAATGACAGTAATACACTGGATGTAAAACTAAATGGTTGTTGTTTAAACTTTGCTTAAACTTTGTTGTTTAAACTTTGCTAATCTAGTGTGATCATCACAATACACATAATATACATAGCTATGTCCTATACAGTACCATTCTATGCAATTCTATACCATGCAATGCTTTATTGTACTATATTATACTATGCTATATACTTTTCTATATGTTATACCAGGCTTGTTCAGAGGAAAGATTTACAGACTAATTTAGTAAGATCAAAACAAGAGCAGGTGGCACCAGATGTTTTAGATTATCAGCTTTCTTGCAGATTCCTCTATCGACACTGTTGCTGGACATAATGATGATATTATACTATTCTGCAAATTCACAGATTTTTCCAACATTTTTAGACAGTTCACTGCCTACATGCTTTGAATTATTTCTTACTTTAAACACTGAAACTATGTGTTTAAAGTCAGGAAAAGATAATGTTGGTTAAGTATGCTAACATAAGTGTAAATTGGAGACAGATGAACAAATTAATTCCAGGATATAATTTAAGACTGAGTGACACTATAGTATCATATTACTATATGATACTATAGTGTCACACATATAGTGTACATTCTACCATAGTGTATTATTGATATTTTATTATTGTTTTACTATACTTGTAATTTAACAGTTCTCTAATCAGTACAAACTATTTTCTTGTCACAGCCCTGCTGTGATATCAGCCTGCTCCCTAGTGTTTCCTGTCTTTGTCTCTCTTCTCTCCGATGTGTCTCATCCTCCCTGTGTGAGTGTGTGTGTTTGAGTGTCTCCTTCTCCTGACATGGCTGCAGTGCTGGCAACCTGACACACATGCAACTCATTACCCATTAAGGCTTGCTGAAAAGCTCTAGTTTGCCACCCTCTCTCTCCCAGATTGTTCTCCTCCACCACGTGGTAAACGTCAGGCTGACAAAACCTTTTTTATGCTCATTCTCAAGAATACTTCCCAGTGATATTTGCTTTTAGACGTTACCCTCCCCTGACTCTTTCCCTGCTCCAGTCAAAGATCTGCTCAATAACCAGCCACCCTCATCAACCTCTTCCTCACCTTTTCCCCCACTGGATTCACTGGCTCTCCTGCAGACTCTTTCCAGGGGACCGTGTACAGCAAATCTTGGTTTAACCAATAAACTTCTTCCATTTTCACTATCTGTTTCTGTCTTTGTCTAAATCTGCTCAGGGGTCCAAGACTATCCAAGAACTGATTGTAACATTTCTCATATTATTTCATCCCACCACCTGCTCCTCTGGGTGGTGGGATGAAGTTTTGCATAACAGCGGATAAAGTGAGAGCTCAGTTCTGAATCGTAGTCTTTTCTTTGTATTTCTGGTAATATAACACTACTGGGATCTTTTTACTGCATCCTACACAATGTTTTACTGCTAACTACTTGGTGAGTAGATTTAGAATTTACTATCTTCCAATCTTTCTATCTTCTACAGGAGCTTTGCAGAGAGATGTTACATCAGACAAAAATAATCAAGTTATTAAACAAACAGGATAAAATTAACTGGGCCAATGAACTGGGGATTATGAAGAACTTCAGTTATGTTTCTTAAAATACAGGCAGGTCTAAGATCTATTCTCAGCTCTGTATTATCTCATCAATCAGCTACAGTGTAGCTGAAAGCGTGTGATGCATTAGACTAAATGACATGAACAGAACCTAATGGAGTCTGGAGTTATCTGACCAGGACTCAGTAAAACCAGACCAACCAAGTTTGTCTGGTTTAAATTAAGTGTATAATTGAGCATCATCAGTGAAGCTGTGAAAATTGATATTAGGGCTGAAAATCATATTGAAATTATGATGATATATTGTGATTACAGTATATGATGGTGACTTAAGTTGAATGATTGGTTTTTGCATTTCATCACCGGTCAGTGGGTGGGATATATTAGGCAGCAAGTGAATTTTGTTCTTTTAGTTTATGTGTTGGAAGCAGGAAAAATGGAGAATGGGTAAGAATATGAGTGTGTAGCTGTTTAGCTGCAGCTAAGGGTATCCATGCTAACCCCTGTCCACCACCTCCTCCTGCAATGGACACATGAGCATCAGAACTGGACCATGGAGCAATGGAAGAAGGTTGTCTGGTCTGATGAATCACGTTTTCTTTTACATTATGTGGATGGCCAGGTGTGTGTGGATGTGTCCCACTTTTTTGATCTGGTGTTTGTAGCTGCTCCATTTTGAATCTAGTTCAGTTTAATGTTTCCTCGTGGGTTAAATGTAAACAAACTGTGGATTTAAACACAGAACTGTGGATTATCCATAATTCTGATGATAATTTCAAAATCATAGTGTCCAGGATAACTGTAACATTTGTTTTCTTTTTCTGTCTGTGTTTCAGAGCGTTTTTGTATCTGAAACATGTTTCCCTTAATCCTTGTGCTTTCACTCAGGAAGAAGACTACATGGTTTGGTTGACAAGTGCATGTGTATTTTTGTTTCCCTACCTCCAGTAAAGTGCAGCAGACAGCTGCTTTTTTAATGGGAGACATCATAGACATCACCCACACAAATGAGACCCAAAGTCCCAAAGGTTATGTGTGTGGTTACAAAATCAAAATTAAGATGCAGTGAAATACTCACCTGTCTGTTACCGATGCACACATTCTGTTGACTGTATGTGAGCTTGGTTAAAGGTTAAAGCAGAAAGACATCAGCCTTACTTTATTTTGTGTGTGTGTGTGTGTGTGCGTGTGTGTGTGTGTGTGTGTGTGTGTGCAGAGTGGATCTCAGCCCCAGCCCATTAGAGCAGCTATCAGCCTCAGCAGTAACAGATAGCTCTGATTGTCCCATTCAATCCATTTCTAACAGAGAAATAAACAGATAAATAAAAAACATCACTACATGCCTGAAGGTTGGTTGAAGGTATGTGTGTGTGTGTGTGTTTGTGTGTGTGTGTGCGGGCAGCAGGGTAATGGGTAGATTGAGGATCCAAAGCTCAGAGCAGACATTCAAAATGTGTTGAACTGAGCAGCAGAGCAACTACAATGGAGGCAGTCATATGAGACTCATCTGCATCTGTTTAGTGATGATATTTTTTGGGATTAATGGATTGTGGGAAAGATAACATAAATTGTCAAGATTAATATTTTTCCTGAAAATATGACATTTTCTGTCCTGGGAAATTAACTTGAGTTACCCTCAAAACACATGAGTTATACTTCCAACAGCACAAAATGGTACAAGGGGAAATATACATAAATGTATGGTATGTAGTTAAGTTATCATTATTTTTATAGGAATAGAACACCATTAACAGACATTTGAATTAAGTCCAGTGTCTGTGATCTGTCTGAAAATTTTTCACTGTAACAAAAAATGGGTAATGGGTAGTACCACAGAGGGATGGCACCTGATGGCATATGGAGCAATTCTGCCCTCCCAAAACATTAGTAGGAACATGTCCCTACTGCTGCACAATGATGCAGTGGTTAGTACTTTCACCTCACAGTGAGAAGGATCTGAGCTCAAACCCCAGGCATTTGCATGTTCTCCCTGTGCCTGTGTGGAGTACCTGGCTCCCTCCCATAATCCAAGAACATGCATGTGTTTGTGTTAAGTGAATTGGTGACTAAATTGCCCGTAGGTGTGAGTGTTAGTGTGAATGGTTGTTTGTGTTTGTATGTGTATATGTTGGCCCTATTATAGGGTGTACCCCGCCTTCGCCCAATGTCAGCTGAGATGATCTCCAGCCCCCCTGTGACCCTGACAGATAAGCAGTATAGATAATATCCATATGCAAACCTTTGACCAGATATATCTGGTAGACTTGCTACTGTATGTGATGCCTTTTCAGAAGAAGAAGTCAAAATATTTAAAGATAGATAGATGTTGAGCAGTGTCAGTATTACTTCTGTGAAACAAGACCAAAGTTCAGTAGTTCAGTATTTTCTCAAGGTTGGCAGGCCTGCACTGTATATGCAGCAAGTACATTGAAGACAGGTAAAAAGGGTCAGTGTGGAGTTATGTGTGATAAAATAAAAAATTCCAGATAAATAAATAAATGAATTCTTCCTTTTGCCTTTGGCAACAAAGTGCAAAGGAAGTTGCAGACAAGGTTAAACAAAGCTGTAGTGCTATAGAAAGTTGGGCTGTTTATTTTGGAGCAATGCTGACTCTGAAGGTTAATTGCAACTCTCACCTTTCCCTCCTCCGCCCCCTTGTCCCCCTTCTCTCCTTATTTTCCCCTCACCTTCCTTTTCTGCTCCCTTCATTTCATTTCACTGATGCAGGAGCAGTAAGACAGACAGCCCATCTCTACATGTCCATCAACACATCTCAATCAAATTACTTTCTTCTTTCCACCTTCCTCCGATTCTCATGTTCATTCACCTTGTCCTTCTCCTCCTTGTCTGCTTCCTCCAGTCCAGTTATTTGTAATCCCTTCATCCCTTTGTCATTTATTTGTTTACCTCCTCTCTCCTGGCCAGACTCTCTCAGTCTCCCAGAGCAATAATATCTGTGTATGTGTGTTTGAATGAATTTCTTTTATGACTCCATCTCAGTGCAGTGCTGCAATTACTGCTCTCTTCAATAGGAACTTCAGCCCCAGCTCTCTCCCTCCTACTGTTCTCTGGAACAATACTGGCCACTTTGTGTGAGAATGGATGGAGCCCAACTAACTCATATGTAAAGTCACACGTGAGAAAACTAGTTGAGGTTATGGTGCCTTAAGCTGATAATGTTGGTTCAAAATGTGTTGGGATCTCAGGTCTGGGCATAAATCCATTAGACCTTTTACCTTTGACCTTTTGGATATTAAATTTCACCTTTCACCATTCAACCTTTGACTTTCTAATCAGTTCAACCTTGAGTAAAAGTGGTCTCTTGTCCCAAACTGTATGTATTTGTATGTAACATCTCATCAGTATTTTTGTAACCTATTACAAACATACAAAAAAGTATCCCAGAGTATCCCAAAGTTACAAGCCATTATCAATGATACTGCTTATTGAAAGTTCAGCACAGGAAGACCTTTGTAGTGAATGCTACTGAGTAATGTGTACGCTTGTGTATAAAACCCTTCCTTTAGCTTTGATATTTGTTATGTGTTAACAAAATGGTATGATTCTGTAATGTTAATTATGACTGAACTCCAGCCTGCCCTTTGCCGCCTCCAATGCTTCAACTTCTGCAGTATGAAATATTCAGCTTTTCTTGTTAACCTCAGATAAGAATTCTTTTCCTTTTTCAAAATGCACATGACTTGACCACAGCTTATCATGATGGCTGTGTGTAATGGTAGAAAGGAGCCATTTTTAATTTACTGTTCTTTACTTTTGATGGGACAGTGAGACATCTCAGGGTTAGGGTTATGGAGACTAGTGGCCTTATTCTGGCAAATCAAAACTGACTGTGGACAAATGGAGCTGTTGTTCATTCATTATTGAGCCAATACATAGCTGCAATTTAAACTTTATGTAATGATGTCAACTCTCATCTAAAGTAATATGATGCAATAACATCAAATAGTTGCTTTGAATGGGTTATTGTTTCAGATTTGCATCTTGCACTGCACAAGTTAGACTGATGCTTATTGAGTTAGTAAGTAATAACAGGAAATGAAGAACATATGAAATGTTGCTTGGATAATATTGTTTTCTGAAGTTATTGACATAAATCTCCTCATCATCTGAAGGCACTTAGCCTGGTAAACTGTTTATATTGTGTCTATTCCAAAAAAACATCCAGCTGCATACAGTATTTTTTGCACACATTATAGTGGTGTCAAAACAAAAAGGGCAAATTACACATCTCACACCCTCAGTCATACTCTGGTTAAAGTTACCACAAGAAGCTCAGACACAGGTGAAATCAAAGGGAAAGGGATGTGTTTCAAGTGCTTTCATATAAAAGATGAAAGGCCAAATGTCCTGGATTCAGATGTGACTCCTCAGAAAGAGTTCACGAAAACCTTTATTTATTATAAGCCTATCACCTGCTTGCTGATGCAATAAATGTCTCCCCAGAAGCAACAGATGAAGCCAAATGACTGGTCTACAGTCTGATTTTATGAATTGTTTGATCATATGATGCAGCATATGACAAATACTCAGCTCAGTAATATTAGATGACTATGGATGTAGTAGGTTGTAATGAGAATAAACACACGTAGTTTGTGTTGAATGAAGCCACATTGGAAACATCCATTCAGAGGAGAAGCTGCGTGCAGGCAAAGGTCAAACTAAGCTACAGACCAGGCTATAAAAACATAGCAAAGCTAACAGGCTAGGCTATGAAAATGTAGCAAAACTATCTTTCATCTCCAGCGGCTCTGTAAATGCAGGGTGAAAGTATGTTTTCTGACTCTATATCTTTACTCCATTTACTGAGCAGCTTAGAGGCAACTGACAGTTATAAGAAACATTTAAGGTAGAATGTTTCCTTTATAATATTATGCATGGTTGACTTTGAAAGTGATTTTTAAAAATCCTGGCTCTGCCCCTTTGACCAGATCAGCACCAAAATATATATCCTAGACCTACCCTTGGTCCCTGAACAATCCTTCCACTAAAGTTTTTCCAAACAGATTTTGTACTCTTTGTGTAATCCTGCTGTCTTTGGTGGAGGTGATGAACAAATTGTTTTTGAGGTCTGTCTATGTCCTATCCCTAATGCAATTACACAGACACATCAACAAAACCACAAATGTAAAATTTGACAATAACACAGTAACCATCTGAATGGGACAATAATTTTAAAAATCATGTTGTATTGAAGAAAACTAGTGACTGAGACCATAAACTTGATGAGAGTGAGAATCAGACTTCTTTTTGCAACAAGTGGTATTGCTCCCTGAGGATCATTAGATAGAATGCACCCAGCAGTGTTCAATATAAGACAGCAGAAGAGCAGACCTGATGCATATTTGAATCTGTATGACCCTTATTTTGCTTCCAGGATTTTGCATGTGAGGACTTTTGCATTTGATGTGTGGATATGTGTGAAATTTAAATCATTACCAACACTGCCTTTTGCTGGAGATTTCACCTGGTGTACTTTTTA
Source organism: Rachycentron canadum (assembly GCA_038496675.1). Classification (NCBI taxonomy): domain Eukaryota; kingdom Metazoa; phylum Chordata; class Actinopteri; order Carangiformes; family Rachycentridae; genus Rachycentron; species Rachycentron canadum. Next base: position 27,263,201 of record CM076648.1, on the reverse strand, counting down.
AAAACCAGCAATAGGAGTTCCCTCCCCACCATTGTTACTGTTTCACAGTGTGTTAGGTCTGTGTCTCCAACAGTCATTAGCTGTTTAGCCCTGAGGATGCTGCAGGATGTGGATGATAAACATAAGAACAAAAAAAGAAAAAATGTATCGCTTCCTTCTTCGAAGCAAGGGAAGAGATGGAGGACTGTACTATGTTTTGCCGTTTTTGTTTCATTAATGTTTTATTTTATGGGTTGATAGTTCCCAAGGTAAACAGAGACACATTTTTTTGATATCTAAAAGTTTCAGGAAATTACCAGCCAGTAAAATAAAGCATGACTTTTTTTTATGTACATCAAACTGTAAATGGAGTTGTGAATGTGTTGCTGAGAACCCAAGGACATGCAGTGCTAAATTATGTTCAAGTTTGTTTTTGTTTTTATTTTTGGATTAGCGGTTCTTAAGAAAGCTTCAAACATCAAGTCTCCTAACATGAGGCAAGGCAAGGCAAGGCAAGGCAATTTTATTTGTATAGCCCATTTTTACAAACAGTTTGCCTCAAAGGGCTTTACATAGCATCATAACAACATCCTCTGCCCTTAGACCCTCACATCGACTGAGGAAAAACTCAAAACAAAAAACCCTTTTAACAGGGAAAAAAGAGAAACCTCATGGTGAGCAACAGAGGAGGGATCCCTCACCCAGGATGGGCAGACGTGCAATAGATGTTGTATACAGACAAAAAAAAAAAAGGTTACAATACAGAATATACACAGCATGGATATGGTGTGCAGGATCTGACGAAGGCAGTTTTTGGTGGGAGGGAAGGCAGGGAGAGTCAGGCAGCTTAATGGGAGTAATGGGTGGTAGACTGGTTCCTGGGAGGGAAGGGCAGGTCGGTTTAACAGCAGGGGAAAAAGGGGAAGGGGGTGATGCAGGGGGTGGTTGGTGGAGAGAGATGGAGCTTCAGTGGATCTGTGGACACAAATAGAGAGAGAGCGAGACACCAAGGCCAAACTACAAGGTGCAGCAGATAATGAAAATGATAATTTAAAGTGTGGGAGAGGAGAGAGTTCCATGTAACCAGATGTGTCCCCCAGCAGTCTAAGCCTATAGCAGCATAGCTATAAAATGGTTAAGAGCTACCGGAACCGGCCTGAACTAAAAGCTCTGTCGTAGAGGAAGGTTTTAAGCCTAGTCTTAAATGTAGTGAGAGTGTCTGCCTCTCTGACCCATGGTCTTCCGCACATTGGCTGGAATGTGTTTTCCTTTCCGGCTGTCTGGTCTTCTGCTTCAAGGTGCGCAGGTTCAAGCTGTATCAGGGACCTATTCTCTTGTGGTTGATAACCTTCTTTTTCAGAGGGGCTACAGCATTGAGTGTCCCAAGGAGTGCTGCTGCAGTGCTATCTACAAGATAATCTACCTGCAAGGGAGTAAGATCAGCATAGCTGCCCATTGTAATGCTACTAGGTGTGGCGGCAAGCTCTGCTGGAATGAGCTTTAAATCTAGAGACAGCAATATCAGATAAACATCTACTGTAGTGGGACTTTTTCCCAAGAAAAGCATAATTTGTTGAGGTAAATTCAAATGTTATGTTAACATGAGGAAAAAGATGTTATTCTATGAGGGTGGTGCAGTAATGGGACAATTTATAGCATGCACACTTCCCAGGTGCAACTCAACTGTGATGGAGCAATGCAGCAGTCCAGCAGTAGGAAACAAAGCCGACTTTCTTTCAATTTAACACAGTCATTTCATGCAGCTAGCATTAGCATGAGAGCCTACTCTTATCTAAACTCGAAATGAATGCTATTACCCCATGTCAGCTGGATGTTAGGGTTATGTTACGTTTATTGCTGTATTTTCTGTTCTTTGTTTTTGTAGCTGTTCTCAGCCTCTTTACAGCCATGTCTTTAAGTGATCCATCAGTGTCTTTACTGCTTCTTCAGTGTCTTCACCGCCTCCTTCATTGTCTTTACAGCATCCATCAGTGTCTGTACATGTTCCGTCCATTTTCTTTACCTGCTCCATCATAGTCTTTGCTGGGTCGATCAGTGTCTTTACTGGCACGATCTGTGTCTTTACCTTAACCGATGGGACCATGAAACAGCAGGTAAAGACACAGATGGAGTCATCGGTGTCTTAACCTGCTGTTCCATGGTCCCATTGGATGACTGAAGCTCTTTCCCAGTTTGACTGTGGAGCCAATGATAAGTTATTTGATGCTAAATGCTACATGTTTGTTGTCATTCATAACTGATTACAATAGACATGCTAGCATTGTATCACAGCAATGCTAGCATAGATTAATGGTTGTAGCTGGATTGTTTTTGTTGGGTTCAGTATTTGTCTGAGATGCTGGTGGTCTAGTTTGGTCTAGTGACATTGAATATCACATACAGGACTGTGCAAAGGTTTTAGGCCACCCTTAGATTTGTTATTTTAGCTATGATATAATGAACATATATAATTATTTATCAGTCTCTTTATTAGAATATAACCAGAAAATACAGGACATGTGTATGCAATTTTAAAAAACAGAAAAAAAAAATGAAAAAACTGCTTATATAGGCTAAAGTGGCAAGTATTTAGTGTTGCCTCCCCTTACACTTGAGCAATAGCAGGAACCTGGCTCTTAAACCTAAATTGAATGGAATTAAAAACTAATTAATGTCATTGCTAACACCTGCATTTGTCAACTATTTCATGTTAAAATTATGTTGTGAAAAAGGTCTATTACACCAGGTTTTTGCAGGACATGGATTACATAAACATGTTGTATGAGGTTAACTCATTGGAAGCTTGCTAGTATGCATGAGACCAACTTTCAATCACATCATTCCATTCAAAATGCCAAATATCACAGAATTTGACAGACATTAAATCATAATTTTGCATCAGCAAGGCCACTCTCAAAGGAAAATCAGCAAACAGACTGGATACTTCAAACTTGGATTTGTCACTCCAAAATAGTCTTTTCCACTGATCTTTATTCCAATCTTGGTGAGCTTTAGCATATCTTGGCCTTTTCCAAAAAAGTGGTTTCTTGGCTGCTGCCCTTCCACAAAGACTATTCCTGATCAAGCTTCTTCAGACTGTAGAAGGGTCAATTACCTGTATTTTCTGGTTGTATAATAAAGAGACTGAGAAATTATATATTATTATTATTATAAATTATATATTTGTCATTATAACATTGCTTAAACAACAAATCTAAGGGTGGCCAAAGGCACAGTATTACCTTTAATGGCTAAGACTTGGTTTTTGAGCTCGGGTAGGGGAAGGGAATACCTGGGGGAATACCTCATGTCAATGACGGGTCCCAATGAGTATAGTAAAACAGTGTGTGTGTGTGTGTGTGTGTGTGTGTGTGTGTGTGTGTGTGTGTGTGTGTGTGTGTGTGCGTGAGAGAGAGAGAGAGAGAGAGAGAGAGAGAGAGAGAGAGAGAGAGAGACATAAGTGTGAAGCCACCAGTGTCAGTAAATGGATATTGTTCTGCCAACAAGAGAACAATAAGCCATGAACCTCTTTAATACATAATGTCGCAGAAGTAGCTCTACTCCTCGCTCGCCATCTATCATCTGTACATACACACCAAATCATACAACACAGATGCCCTTATGACCACAAAACAGTGCACCTGTCATAGAGCCTAAAATTACTGACATACAAGGGAAAAAGTCTTCGGCCGTCTGGCTGTGCAGGCTTCCATTAACATGGATGAACTGAGGTGGGAACTGGTCTACCAGAGCTGGCAGAGGTGCTTCATGCTCATACAGTTACAGTTTTGTTGCTTCTGTCTAGATAAAAATAACTTCAGCAGACCTGATCAGCAATAACCAAAGCTGGATGTTACTTCAATGGTGTGACAGATGTGGTTCATGCATTTAAAACCTTGTGGCTAAAGGCATAGTTCAACATTTTGATTCATTTTTTTCTCTCTGAGCTCAGTTCTCTCTTTAGCTTCAAAATATGCCTGCATTACAGGAGGAAGTTAGAATCATTGGTAGATGTATTGATGGACTTTAGATAAAGCCAGGCTTGTCCCTCTGCCTCCAGTCTTTATGCTAAGGTAAACCAATTGCCTGAACCAAACATGAGACCATTTCCCAAAATATTAAATTATTATTAAAGTATGGAAAAGGCCATTTTAAAATGGCACTATATGTAACTTTTACAGTCATCCATCTATCCCAACTGCCACACCTAGAAGACTGCATTATATAAACAAATATTTCTTGTTTTCACATTGACGCAGTAAGCAGTTCCTGTTAATGATACTGACACTGCCATCATAGCAGTCTTTCTACCTCCACGCTCATCTGGAACATCTGGAAGGATTCACTGACCCGGTTTCTACATTCAAGCCTCGTCCACATCCAAAGAATTTGAGAGATAAGGGAGAAAATAGAGGTAGATAAAGATGAAACATACACAATAGACAGATTGTTTGTCCGTACCTTTAACAGACATCATAGAAGAGGAAGAAAGAGTAAGGACTTCTCTATTATCAGACAGATCTATAAATGAGCAATTTGCCAACAAACCACTCTGAAACAAGGGAGAGATAATGGAAAAATTAGACTCTGGCTGATAGGACAACAGTAAAGTATGTTCTCCACGGTGTAAGATCGTGGTGAGTGTTGACTCTGCAGCCATTAACTGTATCAGTGCTGCCTCTCTGGGTTTACCTCCATTTTGTAATTCTACATTTTAACTTGAAGCAGTTCTCCATTAATTGGTGCTGCATTTAACACTACCACTACCACATTAAAGCCTCCTTGCACCATATTCTGCTGGTTTCTATCTCAGTTTCTGCTATGGGGTCCAAAAGGAAAGCTTTGAGCGTAACAAGATTTGAATATATGTTTTGTATAAATGTTTCTACAAAAGATCATCTGAAATGACTGAAGTTTACTTTATCAGAATCAGAATCAGAATACTTTGTTACAGGTGCTCCAAAAAAATAGAAATATAACTATAAATATGTACAGACTCAAGTGTTGTAATATAGGTAGAACGTAAAATAAATACAAAATATGAAATATGTACAGTACAAGGTTAAAAAATAAAATAAGTGTGAATGGGATATTCTTACTTACTAAGTAAGTCAGGATTAAGTGGAAATATCAAAATATAAATAGTGCACTGCATACAGATGGCAGACAAAAGTATTGAGTTATGTAAGATGCAGCAGTGATGCAGTGTATTGCACAGTTATTATTAATTCACAGTGTTTGCCGCTTTCAGAGGGCAGAGTTATAGAGTCTGATGTCCACTGGCAGGCTCAAGCAGGCTCCACAAAGCTGGGGGGCACAGGCTTTGAGCACCCTAAGCATACCTTATATAATGATTCACATCTGTTAACAAGACAACCAGGACACTCTGCTTCATGATCCACAGAGCGAGACTTTTCAAACTGGGCAAAAGTGAATAAAAATGTTTTTGTTACAAAAACTGTGCAGATACAGACTCAAGGACACCAGCAACTGATTAACACAAGGATCTTTATTGTAGAGATCAGGGATGGGTGATAAGAATGGATCCAGGGAGAGAGTGGACCAGAGACACAGGGTGGGGCAGCCAGGTGGTTCACACTAGAATACATAAGCAAATCACAAGAGAGACAGGGACCTTGTGTGACCACAAGTACATTACAGTACCACAAGAACTATCTGGCAACCAGTGGAGGCTGAGCTGGGGTTCTTATACAGACGCTGAGCTTGATAGGAGAGAGTTGTGCCTGGAGCTCCATGCTTCTGCAGAGGAAGAACACACCCACAAGTGGCACAGGCAGGAGACACAAGGGAGGTAGATTGGGAAAGCATAGACAAGACAAGAAACGCCAGGAAAACTGGAGGTCAAAAGGAGAGCTGTGACAGTTTTCTGAAATCTGACATTGAAAAAAGTTTTGTTCAGCTTAATCATCAATCACATCTCATGTTGATGATCACCCACCTGTAGTGACTCCAGCATTAAACTGGTTTATGGTTGTGGTTCAGACTGACAGCTCCTTCAAGTCTGTTTTAGAACAGAAAGAGTTCATCGACCATCTTTCAATGACCTTAACCAGAGAGCTGTTGTTGCCCTAACAACTAGAAATGTAAACCTGCTTTCTGGTGTGACAGTTACATCCTGCTTAATAAACAAACACTTTACAACAGTTTAGTTGTAGATAAGCGTTTGCAGTTGTACTGCACTTTTGTCATTATGGTAACAATAAACATGCGTCTAAGAGCATGGACCACTTGGTCACAGTTTGGCACAGAATCCACTTAGTCATTATTTTGGTTTGTATTGTTTCCATGTGGTGTGAAACTGAGTTAAATCAAATAACCATACTAATCTAAGGACACATATGTTAGCATTGCAGCAGGTCTCCTAGTTTGTTTGTTGGTCTCTTTGGTGCTAGGCTGTAGATGCAGGGGCAAACAAACGGGGGGCATCTGTTAGTCCAGTGATGTTTCTGTTATTTGGCTTGTTTTGTTCAGCAACAGAATGAGAAACAGTGTCAAATCAAAACTAACTGACAATTTATTCTCATACAATCTAAAACTGTAATTGTTTTACATTTAATTTTTAAATTAAAACAATATTAAGAACTTGTTAAATGTGAACTCAATCTGAATTAGATGAAACAATCCTGAAAACAGACAGCCAACTGGAACAGGCGAGTTCTCAATTGCTAGTTTTCCTCCACCTCCCAAGTCACTGGCCCATCACACAAGATGGAGGGAGGATATAGGAAGGGGATGAGGGTGAGGGAGAGCAGCAACAGGACTAAAGTTGCTGATAAATTTCTGGTAAAAGTTAGCAAAGCCTAAGAAACATTGTTTCTATTTGAAGTTACAGGGAGTAACTCAAAGTCAGGAGAAAATGATAATGTCATCCAGATAGACAAATACAAAGACATTAAGCATGTCCCTGACAACATCATACACCAATGCCTGGAAAACTGCAGGATCATTAGTCAAACTGAAAGGCATGATCAGGCACTTATAATGTCCACTAGGGGTGTGGAAGGCAGCCTTCCATTCATCCCCCTCCTTAATCCTAACCAGGTGATATGCATCCTAAGGTTGAGTTTAGAAAAGATCTTAGCACCTTGTAAAAAAGTGGAGGAGATCAAAAGTAGGGGGTATCTGTTATTGATGGTGATACTGAGACCTCTATAGTCTATCCAGGGAAGGAGCGACTTATCTTTTCCGTTTATCCCTGCTGCAGGTGAAGTCTCTACATAGTCTCTCTTGGCTTGCATGTCAGGCAGAGACAGGGAGTACAAGTGCCCCCTGTGTGGGGAGGTACCAGGTAACAAGTCAATGGCAGATGAGTATGCCGTCGAGGGCAGTGGCTTCAAGGGGTTTAGGAAGAGGCAAGTAGTCCTAGCCATGCTCCCTGGCAAGACTGGTGTCCATTAAATTAGCATTTGTGCCAGAATTAACCAACACCCCTGTTAACGAGAGGAATCAGAGGAGGAACAAATTGTCAAGTCGCTCACCAGTACCCTTTTACTGGTGAGCCCGGGCTTTTACTGGACAAGTGGCGATGAAGTGTCAGAGTTGGGAGCAGTAGCTACATTGTACTTCCTTGAAGCAATGCTGTCTCTCCTCTGCAGTAAGCTGTGCTCTGCTGAGTTGATTTTGGTTTCTCTTGTGGCACAGAAGACATTGATGAGGGACCTGGAACAGGAAGTGCCGATGTCAAGGCATGCCAGGAGATTCTGGAAGAGGGAGCGTGCCTCTAGGGACCAGGAGAAGGACTGCACGGATGATCTCAGTTTCTCTCTCCCACAGATGCTTGTCAATCTTTATAGCCAGGGCAATAAGAGCATCCAGTTCAACAGGTAAATCCAGGGAGGCCAACTGGTCCTTTATAAGAGTGGACAAGTCATGTAAAACGGCATCAAAAAGGGCTGTCTTCAGCTAAAATCCTAAACTCTCTGCTTTCCTTGACCCAACCCCATGATGGCTCTGGCAGCTTCCCAACCCAGGGCAAGGGACCAGAAAATCTCTTAGAGCACCTGGCTGAAATGCTGAAGGGAATTACAAACAGGTGAGCTCCAGCTCCACTCCACTGTAGCCCAAGCTTCAGCTCTGCCGGACAGATGTAAAATAACGTAGGGTATTTTAGCTCAGCCCGTGGGGTAAGCTGCAGGTCAAAGTGTAGATCACATTGCTTGAGGAAGGCACAGTAGTAGTAGTCACCAGAATCCCCAGAGACTGCAGCAGCCTCTGCCATATGGGGGAGGCAGCGAAGAAGTGGAGACAGACAACCTCTGAACCTGGGCAATCAGCTGATTTATCTGCTGACCAACCAAAGATATCAGAGTCTCCTGCCGCTCCGCCTTTCAGGTTGTGCTGTAGCATGGATAGTTGCTCCTACTGTCGATGGAGTCGCTGTCCCTGGGCTCGCAGTGCTGCCTTAAGTGGGTCTGAGTCAACTGGGTTTATCTTTGTGGCCAAATTGTACTATCACAACTGCTGACAGCATACAGAAGAAAGAACCCAAAAATGTATGACTCTCTCGTCAAAAGCTTACAAGGTTTATTGTACAAGTTGTACAACAGGGTCAGGCAAAGGTATCAAAAAAACATGATGCAAAAATCTCAAATCACAGAAACAGGTTCAGAAACAAACTAGAAAACACTGACTCAGGGGGTAACAGACAAGACCAAGAAAGATGGGGAAAGAGGAGGTATATATACATGAGTAACGGGAAGCCAATTAGACACAGGTGAAACACATCAGGGCAGAGCAGATAATGAAACAGGTGTGAAAAGCAGACAAAGACCGGGAAGGGGTGACACCTAGAGGCGGGAGCTGGACATGACAGTTATGGTGCACTGAGCTCTCAGGGCCATTGTAGTAAACAGACCAGCTGCAAAGAACCTTCTTTACAGTAACATCCATATTTGAAACTTTGTCCAATGATGACAACTTTGTCTATCTGGTTCTGTGTTTATCTGCCAATAAAGCTCATTATTGGCCAAACCTGAACTCATACAAAGAATTTTACTCTTGATTCTCTCAATGAATGAACATGCTACACGCTAATGCAGTAACAGACACAAGACAAATGCACAGATAAGGATGTGTAAAAAAGGTTGCACCTCAGAAACTTGTTGTTTCCCATATGCATCGGACAACTGTGTTCTTTTCCTGGGAAACAAAGCATCCAATGGCTCTCTCCTTCACAGCCCAATCGATCCAAAGATTCATTCTGCGGCAGTAATGAAATTAATATGGCTGCAAAAACAGCAAGAGAGAGACTGAGGATTACACGTTTAATGTAAGTATTAGGTTTCAGCTAACAGCTTGAACTGTTTAAACCAGGGGCCTTGGAAATCTTAGGATTTTGTGAAAAAAAGTTGCGTGTTAATAAGATTGCAAAGCGTCAGGAGCCACACTTTGAGTGAAAAACCTCATGTTTCAAATAACTAAAATCGTTTTGTAATAGACCACATTACAGTGGGCTCTGGATTTCCATACATTTGCAGCAGAGTTAATGTCATGAAAACAACACTGAACACACTAATGTGGAGGATGGTCCCAGAATACGAGATCACCAGAGGCTGTGGAAACAACCAACAATGGGATAATTGCCACAAATACGTAGTAAGTAAGTAAATTAAAAAAAAAAAAAAAAAAAAGGCACATTTTCTATTTAGGTAGCTTCTAAGTTGCTTTTGCTTTACTGCTTTATACTGTTGTTGTACTATTTAAAATGTAAATGTCTTATTTAAATATTTTACTGTATCATGTTAATTAAAAAAATTTTTATGAGTGACAGTGCAGGAGGTTCAAGACTGGATCTGTGAACAATTCCCACTAATAATAATAATTAGTATCAACAGGTATCAACATCAATACTGACCAGGGTCCAGGACCATATTTCTCCTCCAACTGTCAGGCGGGGCAGTCTGCACTCATCTTAACTTAAACACTGGTTGTAGGAATGCAGTTGTTACTGGAAAGATTTTGTTTACAGTTCTTATAGGAGAAACGCTATGGTTTCATTACAGTTTGATCCCATTCAGAGATTTGATTTTCTTCTAAAAGGCCTATTCCTGTATTGAGAGAGAGAAAGAGAGAGAAATGTGGGGATTAGAAAATACTCCAGTGATGTCAGGTGTCAGAGAAAGAGTGTCAGGGTTCACTTTCTTCAGCCTCTGGTGATTACAGTGCAAAACACCCCCCACTGCCATGATTCCACAGTATTTTTACATAGAAAATAGCATTTTCTTGAAAACCTGAACCCCCCATTATGAGCAGTGACAATATAAAAGGACAATATAACAGGAATTACTGCACATTGTTGCTGTGAACCAGTAAATAAATATTTCTGTTCCTAAAAGGTATTCACCGTGGTCTTTTAGGATACAAAAAGTCAACATTTACAGATATATCGAATAAAATGCAATTATGAACACTGATCAAAAGTTCTTCACAGCAGATACGACTGAAATCTGGTCCCACAGAATAAACAAGGTCCAACATATGACCACCCTTCTAATGGCAGCAGAAATGTTTTGCTTGAAATGAAAAGAATCAGTAATATTAAGAAAGTCAGTAGATGCAAGAACACATTGACTTAAAATCTCCAATTATTGTTATTTTGCCCTGCTTAATATAAAAAAAAAAATTGAAAATCAGTGAACTCAAAACTGACATGTTGGACCTGTAGGTTGACAAATTAAATAACAATAACTTGGCTTTTGTTGATCGACTTTGTCAGCTGTAGTTCTAATCCAATAAAGTTGCGTGTTCATCAACTGGCAACAAAACTGATTCTTGCAGACCACAGTGAGATTTCCACTCTGACTTGACCGAGGCAGAGGCCCGATAAAATGTCCTGTTGCAGCTTTATGTAAAAAGTGCTTTTAAAAACTTTTCTCTCATCACACAATCTACATTCATCTCTGAGATGTTTCTACACCTTGACTGGAGTCAACCTGTGGTAAACTCAACCGATTGCACCTGATGTGGACAGAAACACAATAAGGTTACACAGCTCACGATGGAGATCAGTGCAGAATACATGAGAAGGAAGAAGAGAACTCAGAGACTGGGTGTGTAGAGGCTCACTGATGTTTTCAGGAGCTCATTGGCCTCCATCATTCTGACCTAAAGAATCTGGACATTGGACCAGGACTAACTGAGACATCAGGGAGAAGGGTTTTGGTGAGAGAGGAGACTAAGAACCTGGTAGTCACTGTGGCTGTGCTCCAGAGACCCTGTGTGGAGATGGAGAAACTTCTAGAAATAATCATTATGCTTATTAATTTTGTGTCATGTATGTCATGTACAGAGGGAGCATATAGAAATTAAAAAATAGTGGTTCAAAAATCGAACCTTGCACTCCACACATAATATGTACTCTTTTTTCTCATGGTCTGCCAGTCTTGTGGGTAGGTCTTAAACCATTCTAGGACTGAGCTTTGCAGACCGACCAAGTTCACATAGTTTGGTAGAGTCTGTGTTTATGCACTTTGATAATTGTTGTTTCTCTGCTCTCGTAAGACTCCTCCCCCCTTTTTGATATACTACTATTTTATTTTTTGCCTTTCTTCCCTACCCTACTCGATTTCTTGTGATAATTTTTTGTTTCTGTCTAACCACTACATTTGACAAAACACAGGGGGGTGTAGACATCTGATATTTCACCCAGACACATTCTGTTCCAGCTCTCCAGCTTTACCATATGGAGCCCATTACATCCATGTATGAACATTCTACACTACACTCTTCACATACATGCACACACACACACACACACACACACACACACACACACACACACACACCTATGATACACTGGTATTCACATACACACTGTTATCTACTAAAGTATTATTATTACTAGTATAAGTCATTGCTAATTATCATTAATATTCCTTACATCTGTATATTTTGATAATGGTGGAATTTCTTGAGTCTATTTAAATAATTCTATTGAATTGCTCTATATGAATAGTGCCTTGAGGTAAGTTTTTTTATGATTTGGTGCCAAATAAATAAATTTGATTTGATTTTGGGGAGAGGGGTGTTGGGTATTCGGGGTTTGTTGATTGTTTTTGAGGGTACTGTCTTGAAGGAGGTGTGTGTTGGTCCTCAGACCAACATCTCACTGAAACCCTGTCTAATTGGGCTGTTATAAAGGATGAAACCTTGATAGAGACAGACATGAGTTGTTGCACACCAGCAGGTATGCACACTCTCACACTCTTCACTTGTGCTCTCACCTGAGTGGCTAGATAATTGATTGGCTGTCAGGATGATTGATGCTGCTGGCACTCACATCCAACACATCCAAGGTAATGCACTGATGCGATACCCAAACCCCCCCCCCTAATCAGCATTCCTCAATGCATGCAGTGAGCAGAAGAGTAGCCTGTTCATCTATCATTCTGAGAGTAACTGGTGCAGCTCCCCTGAGTCTCACAGTTGACCCCATTCAAACCATCTATTACTGAATTTGTACTGTCGCCACATACAACTGATGTGCAAGCCCCTCTGATCTTCTCATGCGGACTAATAAAGCTCCATAATAACCTGCCTGCCCATCATATTGCTTGGTTCACTGGGGCTGCCCTGAATTTATCCTCACATTCACACACCACCTCTATTATTTCAGCAGCCAAACCTTATGCATGTATACCTGTAGAATATAGATGGCAATGCTTAACCCTCATTCACCTTTACACGCCTGAACATTTTGAAAATTGAATGCATTATGGGCCTATATATTTATTCATTTATTATATTCTATTACTTTAGTGTTAGATAACATAAATCACAATGTTATAGCTTACAGTCCAAAAGAAAACATACAGCAGACAACTTGAACCTGAAGGCATGGGTCATTAACCTGAATTTGTGGTGCTTCAGCATCATTTTACTAATCAAGTCAGTTCATTTAAAAAGAGCCAGCTACAGAAAGGCGGAGCAGGGCTCGCAGTCACAGTCCACGCCACACCAGTGACACGTGTTTGAACAGGTGGTGCTGGAGGTTTGGTGACGTAGCTGCTACCTTAAGGTCATACAATGGCTCCTGTCGACTTTGGCTGGTTTTAGTCTTGTGGCTGGATCCTCGGTGTATTACGGTAGAAGGTGGGTCCTGTTGGCGCGTGGCTGGCCTACTGGGCGTGTTTTGTCTTTGTGTATGTGTTATCCTGTAGGGTTTCAGTTTGCGCTTGCACGGCACAGCACGGTTAGGCTCGTGTCAGCACAGCACAGAGCCGGGAGGAGCATCGCAGATAAGGAGGGGAGAGTGGGGAACGGTGAGCCTTGGCGCTACCGCTGTGCACAAAACAAACCATCCTTGTGCCAGTAGACGAGTGCGCAGGGTTCCTCGTCATCCGGATCGGTTGGATTAACCGAGGCGTCCTCTCGAGGTAGAAGGAAGGAGACCACAACCGGAAGAGACGCTGCAGCGGGAGGGTCAAGAGCGGAGAATTGAGTCAGCCAAATCAGCGAGGCTCCTCGCGAAGCCTTGTCCGAGGGCGGGGCCCCGCCCGGCCGCGGCCCCCCCACTGGAGCCCCCAGCTGCCGTGTCCTATGTATCTTCATTCTGGCGTTGTGTTTCTGTAATGGTTAGTAAAGTTTTATTTTATTTTATTTTATTATTATGACGCCACAATTACAGTCAATTACAGAAATAACTAAATATTTAATAATGTATCTCCGTATAAGTGTAGCAAGTGTAGCAGGGAAACAAAAGTCAAAAACTCACTGGCTCTAGTTTACAGCGACATATTCTATTTTATTTTGTTTTTTAAATATGTTTTCCTGATGAAAACTTTAAAAACAGGTTTTAATGTATCAGTTTTGTTTATTTTGTTTATTTTCTAACTTTTTCCGATCAAATGATTGATCAATTGATTATTGGGAACGTTATTAAGTAGATTAATCAATAATGATTATTCTAGTTACACTCTTAAAAACAACAATTAAACAAAGCAGAAGGGGAACAATCTAGCTCCACCACAAGGGAGTAGTTTCTGTGCTGCACCACCACCCCACCAAGGCAGATGTTAAGGACTCAGTGTCCCTAAGTCTTTTGAAGATCTATTCAAACATCACATTTGTTCATACTGATCAGTGTCATACTGATATTCAGAATGACCACAGGTCAAGATTAGGAGCCCTGTGTGAAATGGTGGTGTAGCAACGATGCTCTGGGTTCCCTCACTGGGAGCATTGATTCCTGTAGTCTGGTTTCTCTCCCCCTGTAAAGGGCCACAAGGCAGTGTCTTCTCTGGGGCCTTCTCTCTGACTGATGATGGAGCTGCTGTTTCAATAATGAACTACTGCTTCTCTGTTATCTCAGCAGCCATAAAGTGATCCTAGTAATAACTGAATATGGTATTATGGGGAGGAGAGGAGTGGTGGGGAAGGATTGGAGGGCATTCAGGGTGAAGGATGCACACAGTTACCACTGGGGCATAAAGGCACATGAGGACAGAACAGACCAGTGATGAATATATTGGCATCATAATAACCTTATTGTGTGTATTTATGTCAGGAGAAGGTAGCGTGCACACACTCACACAGTTGCCGTGCGTGCAATCTAGTAGTAACAATTAGTACACATACTTAAACACACTAATTGTGAGGCTGTCTCGTGTTTAACACACATATGCTCATTGTGTTTCAAGATGTACACGTGTGCTCTCTCATGTAAATCGATGTATTCTAATGTGTGTGTGTGTGTGTGTGTGTTTGTATATCCTGTATATGCTCATTTTTGCTCTCAGTTTTCATCTGTGTCGATCATGCAAGTTTATGAAGGCTGCATGTGTGAATGTGTGCAGCTCAGTCTCCAGCTAAATGATGAGAGAGGAATAGGGAGGGGGAGACAGGGGTGAAGGGTAAAGGAAGAAGTGATAGTTAGGAGGAGAAGGATGTTGAGAGGAGAATGAAGAAAGGAGGAGGAGGGAGATTTTTCTCCAGTGTTTTTCCAGCTCTAACTGCTTTGACAGCAGCTTAATTGGCTCGGGCTCTGAAAAAGTCTATATGTTTTATATGAGGGAGAGAGAGACACTAAGAATGCTACTGTCTTTTTAACGCAACTTTATTGGTGATATTACAGTAGCTGCAGTCAGACTGGTATAGCTCTGTTGTTTAACTACACACATCATCTTTCTAATTATCCAGTACCTTTTGGTTTGTGTCATGAGCCATCTGATACATAGATTGTATTGTATTGTGTAATTGTTTTCTGAGAAATAAGAGCACCTTAATATATTCAGTTTATATAAAAATCACAGTAACAACCTGATGAAAATCTTTAAATCTACATGTTTTAAATCTTAAATCTATTGTCAGACTGCCGTGCATTTTGTTTACTGTGCTACCAGTGTTTTCTGTCACCAAAAGGAAATACAATATTTTAAAGCACATCTCAACATTAGTGTATCTTAGTAAACTCTTAGTAAACTCTGTCCTGAGGTTTTCACAGCCAATAAAGTCGACCTAAGCATCCAGTCAGGACAAGGGCAGACCACAGGGCTAGCCTACAGAAAATCGCAATCTATAATATGATCATTGATATTATAAAAGGTACACTGTTGTTTTCATTTATGTTATTGGTAGGCTCATTTTAATAAGAGTAAATCAGTGTATAATCATAATGTAAACATTACAATGTTAAGTTTTTCAAGCCAACATGTACTATAACATACTGAAGAGGAGGATTTCCCTGCTGTGGTAGGAGCAAGCTGTGCCAATCCATCTCTTCATCCCCCTGAACTATTAATGCCTGGTGGCATCATGCATCTGTTAACACCTGGTGGCAATTTGAATATAAACACGCTTTTAACAGTGTTTTCAATATGTTGAACACTGTGAATTTGAGGTATATATGTGACAGTGTGTATCAGTTCTTCACTTTATACTAACATGTTGTCAACATGTTACTTTCCTTTAATGTTACTGTTACTGTCTGTGACAGCCAACATCTATTGTAGCAATGTTCCACACACAACATTCACAGAGGGTAAAGTTTGCTTGTTTAGGCTAACTCACTGCTCTGTCAGTAACTATGACATTAGTCATAGTTAAATTACTGCTACTACATTTGTATTAGCACACTGTGTGTGCAGCAGCCTCTGTTATTTTCTGTTTTTTGCTCTGCAATCAAATTTGTTAACAAGAAACATGGCATTTTAATGGTATAGGTACAGACTACTAAAACTCTCTATATACGTCCAGCTGGTGTTGAATTACCAGCAGTAATCGCTGTCTAAAATTTTAGCAGCTTTGTAAACCATTGAACAAACAGTTTGATGGATAATATAATCAGACTCAGGATTCAAACTGACAGTGAATGTGTCCAAACTAATGTTGTATGTGTATCCTAGTCATATCATTTCATACACAAAGTAAAGGAAAAAGTTGAGTGGAGAAACAGGACAATGCAAACCCCACACAAAAAGGCCCCAGGCCTGGGGATCAAACCTAGAACCTTCTTGTTGTGAAGTGACAAAGACAAACTGTCTTTTTCACCAAAAAATAATAAAATAAGATTTTTTAAATTTTTTTATTAATTTCTATATTTCTATACTTTGTCTCTTTTTAAATTGCTAGTCTAAAATAACCCAGTTTTTCTGGGTATCTTGCAATGTAGCTTACTACATCACTTAACATCTTCAGTAGGTACCAGGTAACTTAGGTCAGGAGACAGACAGGCTGAGACAATCAGGAAGTATTGAGGAGATGGACTAATACTAATATTAGTCATTGGCTTTGGTCTTTTCATGGGATTCAGCTTTTATAGCATGAAAACTGAAAGGCTCTGTTGGTGTCTAAAAGTCTGTCTAAATCTGTGGTGATTGAAGTAACGTGTTGGGCAATGCATGCTTGAATGCTTGACATACACATGAAACATTAAATTTTCACCAGATGTTGGTAACAACCCAAGTAATCCACACATACAAATAAAGCAAAACACATATGTCCATAAATTAAGTTATGTGTTATAAAGTGAAATGACACAGAGAATAAGTATTGGACACATGAAGAAAAGGAGGTGCAAAAAGGCTTGGAAAGCCAAGAAACCTGAAATCTGTCAGTATTTATAAAGCAATCCTGCCCCCTATCAAATGTGCAAATTAGTATCAGCTGGTTTAGTCCTAATTGATGGCATATAAAAAGG
Source organism: Rachycentron canadum (assembly GCA_038496675.1). Lineage (NCBI taxonomy): Eukaryota > Metazoa > Chordata > Actinopteri > Carangiformes > Rachycentridae > Rachycentron > Rachycentron canadum. Next base: position 27,246,067 of record CM076648.1, on the reverse strand, counting down.
TTTCTCATTACCAAGGTGTCACACAAGAAGCATCTCATGATGGGTAAAAGCAAAGAGCTCTCTCAAGACCTTCACAACCTTATTTTTGCAAAACATACTGATTGCATTGGTTACGGACATATTTCCAAACTTCAGTGAGCACCATTGGGGCCATTATCCGGAAGTGGAAAGAACATCATTTCACCATAAACCGGCCATGACCAGATGGTCCTCATGAAGTTTTCTGACAGAGGAGTCAAAAGAGTTGTCCAAGAGCCAAGGACCACTCACGGAGAGCTTCAGAAAGACCTGGAATTAGCAGGTACAGTTGTTTCAAACAACAATAAGCATTGTTGAAAACAATAAGTAATGCACTTAACAGCCATGGCCTCTATGCACGCTCACCACGCAAGACTCCATTGCTGAAGAACTAGCATGTTGAAGCTTGCTTAAGGTTTGCTGCACAACATTTGGAAAGCCTATGAAATACAGGGAGAATATAGTCTGGTCAGATGAAACCAAAATTGAACTCTTTGGATGTCATAGCACACACCATATTTGGAGGAGAAATAGCAATGCACATCCCAAAAACACCATACCAACTGTGAGGTGGGAACATCATGGTGTGGGGCTGTTTTTCAGCAAATGGCACTGGCAGACTTCATGTAATTGAAGGAAGGATGGATGGAGAAATGTACCGAGACATTATTAATAAGAATCTGCTGCCATCTACCAGGATGCTGAAGATGAAACGAGGGAGAAAATTTCAGCAAGACAATGATCCCAAACACAGCTAGGGAAACTCTCAATTAGTTTCAGATAAAGAAAATAAAGCTGCTAGAATGGACCAATCACCTGATCCAATTGAAAATTTATGGAAAGAACTGAAGATCAGAGTTCAAAGAGGCCCTTGGAACCTTCAAAATTTGAAGACAGTTTGTGGGGAAGAATGGGTCAAAATCACACCTGAGCAATGAATATGACTAGTTTCTCCATACAGGAGGTGTCTTGAAGCTGTCATTGCCAACGAAGGCTTTTCTACTAAGTATTAAATAAATTTCAATAAGCATTTTAAATGCTTTTCCCTGTCATTCTACTTTATTACACATAACTTAATTTATGGACATATATGTTTTGTGTGTGGATTACTTGGGTTGTTACCGACATCTGGTGAAAATTTCATGTCAATAGCCCCATCAGAAATATGTTTACTGAGAAAAATGTTTAAAAATGTTATTGTCCCCGCTGTAGGTGATCAGCCTTTGGTTGTGTCGTCTCCATCAGCTTCAAACTGTGATGTGTAGATGACTAGGTTAGTGCACCAAAACTGCAGCTCTTGTGGGATGTTCCCGGTCTGCAGTGGTCAGTACCTACCAAAAGTGTTGGAAGGAAAAGGAAGGAAAACTGGTGAACCGGCAACAGGGTAATGGGCGGCCGAGACTCATTGATGGTTATAGGAAGCAAAGGCTGGCTCAGAGCAACTGTAGCTCAAACTGCTGAAAAAGTTAATGTTGGTTCTGTTTGAAAGTTGTCAGAACACACAGAGCATCAGTTTGTTCCTTATTGGGCTGCATAGCCACAGATGAGTATTAGAACTGGAATTGGAGCAATGGAAAAAGGTGGCCTGGTCTGATGAATCACATTTTCTTTTACATCATGTGGATGACTTGGTGTACTCTTACCTGGGGAAGATATGGCTGCAGGATGCACTATGGCAAGCTTGTGAAGGCAGTTAGCATCCAATCCAGCATGTGTGGGATGAGCTGGACAAACAAGTCTGATCCATGGAGGTCACACCTTGCAACTTTCAGGACTTAAATGATCTGCTGCTAACGTCTTGGTGCCAGATACCACAGCTCACCTTCAGAGATCTCGTGGAGTCCATGCCTCGACAGGTTAGGGCTGTTTTGGCGGCCAAAGGCGAACCTACACAAAAATTGGGCAGGCGGTTGTTATTTTATGGCTACACACCGGGAGGAGGCAGATTACAATTTGAAAGTAAATGATAAGAGAGCAGTAGATGAGGAAATGACAACATTCTGACAGATGGCTATGGGACAGAGAATCACCACCCTATAGGCAACGTGTCAGCTGTCATTGTTGCCTGTACACCATCCACCAATATGCCTTGATTTCTGGAATTTGGAGCAAAGGATTGTGGGTACAATCTGGTTTTGGTTAACTTGCCTTGGCAGACAGACAGACAGAGAAAAATGATCTGTAATTATTGCTATGAGCAAACTGACAGCCACTGTCATCACTGTTCCACCTGTACAACACTGACTTTTTAAATGAGAATTTTCATACCATGTGTCTCCCACCTTGTGATCTTATTACTATATGAGGGGTCTGCATGTGTGTGTGTGTGGGAGCACAGGTTAGTAGGACAGCAGCTAACAGCTCACTCCTTCTCCCTCGTGTCTGTGTGTGTGTGCTCTGTAACTGCATGTAGTGATTGTCCTGCACTTGTGTGTATGTTCTCAGTCAAACTTGTCAGCAGTGTAAAATTTCCAGTGTATTGCCTGCTTTCTTATACCTGCAAATTTTTGATGATTGATAAAATGGGTATAGCGATAGAGTGATATAGGATGTCACCAAGCACATCCTTAAAGACTGCTCTAGAGGAGGCACTGGACATGACAAATCCTTATATCCTTGTCCGGTATTTCTTGTGTTTCTGTATAAGTGTCTATCAGACTTTTGTGTGTGCATGGGTGTGCCTTGCCACATTTTGTTTGTTCAGTTGTCTCCTTTCCAGCCCCAAAACAGCATGGCCTGTCAAACTCTGACAGCTGGATGAGTGGGAAGGAGGTGGTGTGTCTGTGTGTGTATGTGTGAGAGAAAGAGTGTGTGAGAGAGAGATCACTGACCTTTATTTCTGAATGTCTTTGTCAGTGTCTTTGTTTTTGCAGGGCTTAAAAGCCTATGAAATAATGATCTAAATAATGATAATAAATGGTATTTTCTGTCTGTGGCTGTGAAGCTGTTTCATTTTTTGAGGAACCACATGCAGAGTAGTTATCATGTTACGGACCTGTTATATTACCACAGCCAGAATATTTGCAACGTCATAGATGGATGTTGTGATAAAGCAGCTGCTGCCTGTGTGTCTGAGGCTCTGCTGTAGCATGACTGGAGATAAGTTGAGGAATTTATAGGATTGATCCGATTTTTTTTTTTTTTTTTTTTTTTTTTTTTTTTTTTTAAATATGCCTGTTCATCGAATGGGAAGAAGCTGTTTCTTCTCCACAATAGCACACACAACAGAGACTTGTACAGTGTCAGATATTTTGGAGAGGAAACATCCTCAGATCTCTCCACAGATGTTCTGTAGGTTTTAAACCCTGATTTTTGCTGGATCATACTGAAAGGTGAACTGTCCCTCCATTCTCAGGACTCCTACATTCTTGAATAGGAATTTGGCTGCATTAATCTTTTCTTCAGTTCTGACCAGTATCCCTGTCCCTGCTGCAGAGACTCACAATCTGCTTCCCATGCTCTGATTCTTGTGAAAGTCCTTCTGGAAGATGTGGTTTGTATCTTTCCACCACTTTAACTATATGTTCCGATATTTGTCTGCTTGCTGCTGCTTCTTCTCCTACAATTCTTTCTTCAGTTTGAGAATTCTGTCTCAACCAGTTTCAGTTTTCTTCATTCAAATGTAATATTTGTTCGGAGGCTCTGATAGTAATAATACTAATTAGGGGTCCAAGCCACACATGCAAGGCAGTAGGGCTCCTAGTACCAGACTGGAGCCTATATCGTAAGAAAGCCTTGAGTGAAATTTGCAAAAATGGCCTGAGACATGTGCACCCATGGGTGGGTAATTTAGTTTTTAACTTGCTGTTGCTCTACTGTATTATACTGTTGTTGTACTGTAAATTAAATGGGAAAATTGTGGCTGCAATTTGAGTTTTTTAAATATCTTTAAAATAAATGATTTATTGCTAGATCTGTTTTTTGTATTTATGACTAACAGTCAGATCAGATAAATAGATAGACATGTGGCTTCATGTCACTGTTTAACATGAGCCACACAATAATAGCAATCACATCCATACAGGGCCAGTAGTACACAGCTGTCTTTTGTTTATTTATTGTTTAATGCAAAGTATCAGCATGTGGTATTGGCTAATACACAAGTTCAGGTATCAGAATAAGTATCAGGGGGGAAAAAAATGGGAACATTTGCAACCCTACCTACAATTAGGCAAGATTGTCTAAAAGTGTAAATTAACCACACCACAGAACCTGAACTGGCAGAAACACCATCATATTACCACCTTCTATTGTGTTAGCATTTCTTTTCGTTAAGTGCAGTCAGTGTATTCACTGCTGCAGATGCTTTTTTTGTAGGAAAATGTTAATAAACAGCTGTTTTAATGTGGTCAGTGGCCCCATGGGCACAGTTATGAAGGATCCTCATCAGGAGTTTGTTTCCAATGAGGCAACATGTTTGTACTCCTTGCTCATCCTGGTATTTTCAGTTTCCTTGTTGTGAACTGTTCTGTGAAGAATTTTCATTTACGTGTACCACACATTGCAAATGTGCCTGAGAAAGCAAAGAGCAGGTCAGATCCACCCCACACTCCTCCTCAATTCCACCTTCTCATTAAAATATGATTTCTTCTGGTTTCAAAAAACCAACATGGTGATGGCCAATTTACAAACTCGAGGCTCCAAAACTGCAGCTCAGAAACCAATAGGTGACATCACAGTGGTTCTAACCTTTTGGGCTCAACAGAAAGTAACAAGGCGGTAGGGTGAGACAGGGTCAGACACAGACCACAGGTAAATGGAAAGTCTTCACAGAACAGTCAAAGTGGCTGACTGACATGGCTGGTTGCGTGACCCTCGTCTTGCAGGTGGAGACCTTGGACTTGGGTTGTGTCTCAATGCAGCCGTGTCTCAGATTTTTGTGTTTGCTTTCCAATAAACATACAGTATTCATAAATCTTAACCCGAGTATTCAGGAATGTGTGAAATTTCCCCCCACCCTTCCTTCCTTCCTTGCTCCCTTCTATCCTTTCTAGTTCCTTCCTTTTGTCATTCCCTCACCCACTTTGTAAACTGGTCTGTCCTTCTCTGACCTTGAACTTTGAAAGTCCTCACTGCGTGCATGTGTTTCCGTGTAAGTTATGTTACATGCCAAGGCCACAGGTCCAGTAATGTAGTTTAACTGTGTGAATTCATCATATAAACAACACTCTTTTCTCCTGAACCAACGTGCAGATTGATGTTTAACAGTAAATTCAGTGATGGTGGCTGATGCAGCCTCAGTCACACGCAAACATGCCAGAGAAATGAATGACCAGGCAGCAGATGTGACACTGTGGTAAGTGAAACAAAATTTGGTTATTAGGGACTTCAGAGAACAAGTTATGTAACAGCGGTGACATAACTACAGTGGTGCAGTCCAACTGAATGGTGTTTCAACCACTGTGAATGTGGATGATAGTCAGTCTTACTAACATCACCAACTGTTATGTCAGTGGGTTTGGATGGCAGTGTAATGACAAGTTGAGAAATGACATTTTTTGTTTGCAGATGCAAACATGTTCAGATACAGAGTGAGTCCTAACAGAGTCTAGACCCTCTGGCAGTCTGAGCTCACTTGTTTATTATGGATTTCTTTGGGCTGTTCTGTGAAAACGTGACTTGATAATTAAAATCTGCAAAATAGCTGTGTGTGTGTGTGTGTGTGTGTGTGTGTGTGTGTGTGTGTGTGTGTGTGTGTGTGTGTGTGTGTGTGTGTGTGTGTGTGTGGTGTATGCATTCATTTACAATTATCTGATATAGGGCTGGAGACAGACGGTTATGTCTGTTGGCTCGCTGTCCATGGACGTGTGTGTGTGTGTGTGTGTGTGTGTGTGTGGTGTATGCATTCATTTACAATTATCTGATATAGGGCTGGAGCAGACGGTTATGTCTGTTGCCTCGCTGTCCATGGACGTGTGTGTGTGTGTGTGTGTGTGTGTGTGTGTGTGTGTGTGTGTGTGTCTGTGTCTGTGTCCAGGCTTTTGTGTGTTGTGTGTGTGTGTGGTGTGTGTGTTTATCCCCACAGTTATCTGTGACTGATAGTTATGAGCAGACAAACTGACGCTTTCCCAAGTGTTAGCCTTAGGGCAAACTAGGAAGAGACATAAGGGTGTGTGTTTGTTTGTGTGTGTGTGTGTGTGTGTGTGTGTGTGTGTGTGTGTGTGTGTGTGAGAGAGAGACAGGAGGGGGCAAGTGTCTGAAATGCTCTTTCGTCCCCTGCTGCCTCAGAAATCCTTCCCACACCAAGGATAAACAAAACATTTTGTCATTTTGATAAATATTTGTTTTATTTATGTACTTTATGTTTATATGCTTTTTGGTTGAGACTTAGATAAGAAGGTGGTTAGAAGTTTTGTATTGGACCATTTTTTTTTTCCCAGGAGTAGATGTTATTGGGTTGGTTGCCTCATTTCCTATCTTTATATGCTAAGATAAGATAACCAGGCGCATCTAAAGCTTTCAAAGCAAAAAATTAAAAAAAAAATTTCATCAAAAACCCAAACTGTTAAAAATTGATGGACCCCTAAAATCCAACCAGTCTCCCGAACAACCAACAACCCTCTGATACAACCAATAACAGTGTCTTAGCAGTGTCTTGGACCAGCATACCTACCTTCATCACCAATATACACTATATAATAATGATCATGGCTAGGTCAAGCTCTATAAATATTACCTCACTTTTGCCTTTGCTCCTGTCATTATTACTACTATTACTAGATGTCGCCCAGCAACAAAACCTAATTATGGTCCATAACTACCTACAAAACAGGCTTGTTGCTTCACAAACCCCACAGTCAGTGATAACTAGTTTGTGGGTATTTCATTGTCAGATTATCATGAGCCTTGGCCTGGTCACCCTTTGGGACTTGGGATCCCAATAGTACAGGGTCAAGTCATCCAAACAAATACCATATACTGTAATATGTTGCAGTTATGTGCAATTATCATTCTGGTATAAATGCATTCATTATATTTGCACAAAATGCATCCTTTAAGGGTCAAAGTAAAGTTATCATCTCACAAACCATGAAAATAACCCATAAATAAGAATCAAATGTAGTGAAGACCCGCACAACAAAATAGCACAAAGCACAACTTTTTATCTAAACTGGTTTCCATTGTTGTCAGTGGCTGCAGAGACCTGAAACCTTCTTAACTAATCCATCACAATGAACATTTAATTAGATTAAATTACACTTTGTCAGATTCCTCTGAAATCTGTCTTGCATCAGAACCCCTTTCTCACTCAGGGAAAAAAGAGATCAAATGACTGTGTAATGTGAAAGAAGTCAAACTCAGTGACAAAGTCACATTTAATCAGCCAACTCAGTTTCCCTCACCTCTGTACAGAGACGATTATCCTCTTTCAGCTCCTTCATTTAGATTTAACTGGTTTATTCACTCTGACTGCTCAGTCAGAGAGCAGCTGTTGAAGCAACTGAAGAACCAGATATTTCCGTCTGGAGTTGGTCAGGACCAAATGAGTGTGGACTCATGGACCACCTTTCTTTGTGACAGACTGGTTGAATTCTGTCACCCTGTGTTTTCTGTCTTTTTTGACACAAAAAGGACTGAAACTGAAAGGATTGACATCACCTGCAGAAGGTAACAGACTTAATATTAGAGACAAGTCTTTATCTTTTAGCTTAGTTTGTTTAATATGTCGAACTGACCACAGCTGTATTTTAGAACAAAGCCTTGTTTTCATTTGCTCTTGTTTGCTGTTTTAAAGTTACTGCATTATTTGTTAATTCAAACTGAACATATTCAACTATTTCAAATGAAAAGGCCTTAAACATTTGAGTGCACGAAAACTTTTTCTGCTGTGCTGCAAGAAGTCAATTATCTAATTTCACATTGCTGGTGTCTCTGTTGTTTACATGTTATTCAGATCTGCAAATTTCTTTAGCAGTTACTTTCTCACTCACTCTCTCCTGTTCTCTCTGTGTCAGATATTAATTTCCTCTGCTTCCTTTATATACGTTATATACATGTAATGGGTAGTTTATAATGAAATAGATGCGAGGCTCAATGTACTGAAGTGCTGCTACTGTTCCTTGCAGTTTCTGGTCAGCTGGGAATTCAGAGCAGCTCAGCAGACGCACATCTGTTGTATGGTGTCACACACACACACACACACACACACACACACATATATATATGTGTGTATATATATATATGTGTGTATATGTATATATATATGAATGTATATATATGTGTTTATATGTATATACAGTACTGTGCAAAAGTTTTAGGCAGGTGTGAAATGTTGCAAACTAAGAATGCTTTCAAAAATGCAAGTGTTAATTGTTTATTTTAATCAATTAACAATATGCAGTGAATGAACAGAAGAGAAATCTAAATCAATATTTAGTGTGACCACCCTTTGGCTTCAAAACAGTATCAATTCTTCTAGGTACACATGCACACAGTTTTTGAAGGAACTCGGCTGGTATGTTGTTCCAAACATCTTGGAGAACTAACCACTGATCTTCTGTGGATGTAGGCTTCCTCAAATCCTTCTGTCTCTTCATGTAATGCCAGACAGACTCTGACATTGAGATCAGCGCTCCGTGGGGGCCATACCATCACTTCCAGGACTTCTTGTACATCTTTGCATTTGCATTCTTAATATCATTGTCTGTATGTTTGGGGTTGATGTCCTGCTGCAGAATAAATTTGGGGCCAATCATACGCCTCCCTGATGGTATTGCATGATGGATAACTACCTGCCTGTATTTCTCAGCATTGAGGACACCATTAATCTTGACCAAATCTCCAACTCCATTTGCAAAAATGCAGCCCCAAGCTTGCAAGGAACTGCTACCATGCTTCAATGTTGCCTGTTGACACTCATTATTGTACTGTTCTCCAGCCCTTAAATGAACAATGCCTTCTGCTGCAGCCAAATATTTCAGGTTTTGACAAGTCCAGAGCACTTGCTGCTTTTTCTGCACCCTAGTTCCTATGTTTTCGTGCATAGTTGAGTTGCTTGGCCTTGTTTCCATGTCAGAGGTATGGCTTTTTGGATGCAACTCTTCAATGAAGACCACTTCTGGCCAGACTTCTGTGGACAGTAAATGGGTGTACCAGGTTCCCACTGGTTTCTGCCAGTTCTGAGCTGATGGCACTGCTGGACAGCTTCCAATTTTGAAGGGAAATAAGCTTGATGTGTTTTTCATCAATTTTCTTTGGCAGACCACTGCGTCTACGATCCTCAACGTTGTCCAATTCTTTGTGCTTCTTCAAAAAAGCTTGAACAGCACATCTTGAAACCCCAGTCTGCTTGAAATCTTCTGGGAGAGACCTTGCTGATGCAATATAATTACCTTGTGTCTTGTTGCTGTGCTTGCCATGGTGTATGACCTGTCTACCACAACCTCACCTTGGTAGCAGAGTTTGGCTGTTCCTCACCCAGTTTTAAGCCTCCTACACAGCTCTTTCTGTTTCATTTAATGACTGTTTCAACCTACATGTAAAACTGAAGCTTATTAGAACCTGTTTGGTATAATTGGTTGATCATACACCTTACTATAATCCTACAAAATCCCTGACTTTGTGCAAGTGCACCTACAAGAATTGATGCTGGTTTGAAGGCAAAAGGTAGTAACACAAAATATTGATTTGATTTTTTTTTTTTGTTCGCTCACTTTGCATTTTGTAAATTGATAAAAATAAACTATATTTTTGAAAGCATTTTTACTTCATAGCATTTTTTCACACCTAACACTTTTGCACAGTACTGTATATATACATATATACACATTTTGTCTGTGTTTATCTGCTGCAAATGCAGTGTTTGACACTGTTGAAGGTTCATACACACAAATAGCTGACTCATCCACACTCAGAGTGAGACACTGCACATGCACCATAGCTATGAACTAGTATATTTATATTGTGGAGATCACATCTGTAAATTCAATTAGTTACAAAACCATGTTGTGCCTTTGTTGTTTGTAGCTAATCTATAATCAAGTGCTTTTCTTTCTTAATGATCAAAATTCAAAGAAAAAAGTAAAAAAAACTTCATTGTGTCATATAAAAAAGAAATTGTGGCAAATACTCAAGTACCAAATGTATATTAATCTGTGGTTAGTATGACTCACTGAATGTAGATTGTTGGTATAAATCTGCCCTGTTAATTTTTCAAAATCCCCTTGAATCCCAGTGAACAACAACAGTGTCTGAGAAGCAACCAACACACTCAACCTGCAGACCTTTGATGGTGATTTGGATTATGTACAATCACAGAATCCACATACAGTCGTGAATAAATTAGGACAGCCCATTGAATATTCTGTTCTTTATTAAGAAATGTTCACACATCGATGTCTAATCTTGTGTTTATTTCTGGAAAAGAAAGTGATTTAATTGCAGATAAATAAAATTAACCTTGTTTTGCCCATTAAACAAAAGATAAACAAAAATGCATATTCTAACTAACTATCACCCTACCCCCTAATAGCTAGTGTTACCCCCTTTGGCTGAAATAACTTCATTGAGACTTATTGTAGCCATCTACCAGTCTTCGACATCGGTCTGAGGCGAGTTTGCCCCACTCCTCAACCCAGAATTCTTCAGCTGTGAAATGTTTGAGTGCTCTCTTGCATGTACAGCCTGTTGCAAGTCACCCCACAGCATCTCAATGGGATTAAGATCTGGGCTTTGACTTGGCCATTCCAGGACATTTCTTAGTTTTCAGCCAGTCTTTGGTGGATTTACTGGTATGTTTTGGGTCATTTCCGCTTCAGCTTTGATTTTTTTTTTTACAGATTGTCTCACATGTTCCTCAAACACCCTCTGATAAACGGTAGAATTTGTGGTGGATTCTATGATGGTGAGCTGGTCAGGTCCTGCTGCAGCAAAGCATCCCCAAACCATGACACTTCCACCTCTATGCTTCACAGTTGGTGTGAGGTTCTTTTCCTGGAACGCTGTTTTTGGTTTATGCAAAACATGTCCTCTGTTCTGGTGTCCAAACAATTTAATTTTAGACTCTTTTGTTCAAAGAACATTATTCACAAACTCTTTCTGATTGTAGAGGCATGCACTTTCACATCAACAGTAGCAAGAGCCTACTGTAGGTTCTGTGATGACATTTTAGGGTTTTTGGAGACTTCTTTTAGCCTCTTGCGGTCTGCTCTTGGGGTGAATTTGCCTGGACAGAGAGACCTGGGCATATTGGCAGTTGTTTTGAATGTCCTCCATTTGTAGACTATTTTCCAGACAGTGAAATGGCTGATTTCAAATTCTTTTGAGATCTTTTTAAATCCCTTAGAGACTCAGACTCTGCATAAATTGCTACAATCTTCTTTCTGAAGGCCTCAGACATCTTTCAAACTCATCATGGTGTTCACTCTTACTTCAACACTCAAGAGCACACCAAACTAAATGTCTGAGGTTTAGATAGGGCAGGCCTCCTTCAAAATGCTGAGTAACCATGTTCTAATCATGTGACCTGATGTGATACACCCGTGTGTGATTGTAGCCATTTTAAGTGGGAATAAATGTGGGGATGTCCTAATTTATTCCTCACCATAAATTGCATTTTTTTTTTTTTAAATTACATTTTACACAAAGTTTTAAAAAAAATAATTTCTTCAGTTTTAATTGTTTAGTTATATTACTTGAATCTCTCAGTATGGTTAAAATTAGTATTGAATATCCATGTCTGACACATCTCTGGCATGCACTCAGATGCCCGACTCAGTTGGGTTCCAAAAAGTAGCAATATTTATTAAATCCAAAATACACAGTCAGGCAGGCTGTGGTCAAAACACCAGGAAATCAAAAGTAGGCAAAGGCAACAAGATTCCAAAAACAGGTAAGGTCAAATCACTAGACCAAAAACTCACAGAGACGCTGGGATACTGGGACCCAGTGCACTGGACTTAAATACACAGGGGAGAGGGAGACAATGAGACACAGGTGCACACAATCAGGGAGGGGCAGCTGAAATCAGCACACAGAGGGGAAACACGAGGGCAGGAAGTCAAGACACCTGAAATGAGAGGGTAAGCACACCAAAATAAAACAGGAAAACAGAAACAGTACCAACAAACAAAAACATGACCTCAACCCAGATGAGTCCTGACAATGTCCAAATATGTTTAAAAAAACACACAGGCTTTCATAGGGTGTCCTAATTTTTTCACATGACTGTACATGTTCTACTATTTTTTGGAGTTTTCTTTGTGGGTTTTATTAACAACCATGTGCAGATGAGAGTTCACATCCCAACATTATTTTGCAGGGGCACCATTGCAAAATAGCTACATCTTGTGCTCAGCACCACACAAACTTTGTGACATTAGGCTTAAAGAACAAGCCAGAATGTTTTTTTCTCAGAGCAGCACTGTATCAGTGTTTATGGTTCTATACAAACATATCCATAATATCCACAGATTATAATCTTGCAGGGAAACAAATATATATATATATATATTATGCAGAAAATGATTCCTCTGAGTCCTAATATTGTTCTCCAGGTGCCTGTTTGTAATAGGGGTAATAGGGATATTAAAAATGTCAGGTCTGTCTGTGATGTTGTGGAACCACTGTGGTAATAGTCTATGATAATACTCTGTAGGGTCATCATCGTCAGTAGCCTCTTTCATATTACATGCATTTTGTCCATTACATGCATTTTGTCCATTGTTCATCTAAAAGTATTGATTAGTATAACGTTAAATTGGATATTGGTCAGACAATTATATATTTTCTAAAAAAATCTTTTATCCCTTGTATCAAATGATAGTAGATGAAAAATGAAGAGGAGAGAAGATGGACCACAGTTCTACTCTTCCCAGTAGTGCTTAATTATTCATGTTAGACATGCTAATGCCCATACATAACTTATTCATGGTATGAAGACCTAGAACCCAGTACATCCTGAGCACAGTGTTTAGTTGAAGTGCTTCAGTTGAACATAGTGTTGTCATATTAGATTCAGTGAGGATGGTCATGTAGGTGTGTATGTTGTAATCACTGACATCTCTGTGTGAACATGCATTATTGTGGCCCTTTCATTTAGTCAGATTCTGTTTGTTTAATGTTTAATAGTCTTTGTGCCTGAGTCATTTAGCGAAACCAGCACTGCTGTAATGATAAGCCTACACAGCTCTGTGTGTGTGTGTGTGTGTGTGTGTGTGTGTGTGTGTGTGTGTGTGTGTGTGTGTGTGTGTTTATTAATGTTCCCTTTGTTAAAGTTTAATGTCTCCACTATTATTAGGGAGATTTACCATTGAACCCAATTCAGAATTGTCTGAACCACAAATTCCATACAAACACACACACACATAGTATGTTGCGCATGTGCATCTGCATAAACAGAATGCATGAATGGTCATATAACTCACATTGTATATCATTTTCATGACTGCAAGTGACTCAGACACTGAGTGTACTCACTCTCTGTGTGTCTCTGTCTCTGTGTGTGTGTGTGTCTGTGTGTGTGTGTGTGTGTGTGCTGTACTTCACACATGGTTTACTCCAGCTCTAGGTCAGACACACCATCATCTCCACCTCCTCATCCCAATGTCTCTGCGTACGTGTAGTGCATACGTTAACGTGTACGTTAGTGCATCTGTGATTTCAGCTCTTTCCTGCATCAGATTTGAGCTGAATGTAACATCTGTGTTTATTTGGACTTGGAATGTGTGCTGTTGCCATCAAATTCAAATCAATGCAGATGATATGGTCTCAGGTCTCTCTTATCTTCCTCTGTAAGGTTTTTCTTGTAGTAAGACTCTCAGCAATGACAATTTCTGCAAATATTCAATTTGGTTTTTATGATGGACAAAGAACAGAACAGTTCTTACCCCTTTAAAAAGAGAAACACTACTACATCCTGTGAAGTGATTCTGATGTGGCAACATTATTGTTACTTGATCTGTCTCAATACACCACTCACATTCCAGTGTATATTGGTGGTATACTGTAATCAAGTTTTGTATATAGACCCTTGAAATCAGTTGACAAATGTAAACATTATAGTGCCTTTTATCTAGAAAAACCACAGCTGTATTTTCTCACATGTCAGTCTTGTCCGCTCCAATATGCAAGCTACATTGATACAGGATCCAGTGGCTGATGCATCTAGTGTTGAAAATGAGATACCAATGGAGCAGATGTGCATAACATAAATATGCAACATAAATATATTTTATTGGAATTTTATGTGAAAGACCAACACAAAGTGGCACACAATTGTGAAGTACAAAGAAAATTATACATGATTTTAAAATTTTTTACAAATAAAAAACTTAAAAGTGCGGTGCGCAAAAGTATTCAGCCCCCTCCACAATACTTTGTGGAACTGCCTTTTGCTGCTATTACAACTGCAAGTCTTTTGGGGTATGTCTGTACCAGCTTTGCACATCTAGAGAGTGAAAATTTTGCCCATTCTTCTTTGGAAAACAGCTCAAGCTCAGTCAGATTAGATGGAGAGCGTTTGTGAACGGCAGTTTTCAGATCTTGCCACAGATTCTCGATTGGATTTAGGTCTGGATTTTGACTGGACACACATGAATATGTTTAAACCATTCCATTGTAGCCCTGGCTATATGTTTAGGGTTGTTGTCCTGCTGGAAGTTAAAACCTGCTGGAGTCTTGCAGATTCCAAGGTTTTCTTCCAAGATTGCCCTGTATTTGGCTCCATCCATCTTCCCATCAACTCTGACCATCTTTCCTGTCCCTGCTGAACAGAAGCACCCCCAGAGCATAATGCTGCCACCACCATGTTTGACAGTGGGGATGGTTTGTTCAGAGTGATGTGCAGTGTTAGTTTTCCGCCACACATAGCGTTTTGCATTTAGGCCAAAAAGTTCAATTTTGGTCTCATCTGACCAGAGCAGCTTCTTCCACATGTTAGCTGTGTCCCCCACATGGCTTCTGGCAAACTGCAAACAGGACTTATTATGGTTTTCTTTTAACAATGACTTTCTTCTTGCCACTCTTCCATAAAGGCCAGATTTGTGCAGTGCACGACCAATAGTTGTCCTGTGGACAGATTCCCCCACCAGAGCTGTGGATCTCTGCAGTTCGTCCAGAGTCACCATGGGCCTCTTGGCTGCATCTCTGATCAGTGCACTCCTTGTTCGGCCAGTAAGTTTAGGTGGAGGGCTGTGTCTTGGTAGGTTTGCAGGTGTGCCATACTCTGTCCATTTCCGGATGATGGATTGAACAGTGCTCTGTGAGATGTTCAAAGCTAGGGAAATCTTTTTATAGCCTAACCCTGCTTTAAACTCTGCAACATTATCCGTGACCTGTCTGGTGTGTTCCTTGGACTTCATGATGCTGTTTGGTCCCCAATATTCTCTTCCTCATCTGAGGGCATCACAGAACAGCTGTATTTGTACTGAGATTAGATTACACAAAGGTTGACTCTATTTAGGCATTAAGTCAACATTCAATCATTCAGCAATCATCAGGCAACTTCTAAAGGCAGTTGGTTGCACTCAGAGAAAAGGGGGCTGAATACTTTTGCACACCACACTTTTCAGTTTTTTATTTGTAAAAAAAAATTTAAAATCATATATAATTGTCTTTGTACTTTACAATTGTGTGCCACTTTGTGTTGGTCTTTCACATAAAATTCCAATAAAATATATTTATGTTTGTGGTTGTAATGTGACAAAATGTGGAAAAGTTCAAGGGGTATGGATACTTTTGCAAGCCAATGTATGTGCACAAGTTTTGAGACTAATGAAATACCCCATTGTCCCAGACAAACAGTAAGAAGTAAGATATCTATCACATGTTGCTAGCTACAGTTAAACTGATCAAACAATCAAAAATAAAGCTGCTAGACTATGTTAAATTTACTGTAGACCCTATATGCGATTGGGTTATTAGTTTATGCATGTGATAAGGACTCGTTCTTGGTGATGAACCCATGGAAAATTATTACTTCTTTCATATTCTCCCTCAAATTTACTCAATTCATCTTTCAGTTTCCTGGTTTTTAGGGCCCATTACTTTAATGCCCTGGTTTTCACTACTGTTGTGAACCTAATTTTACAGCAGCAGCTGTAGACAATTCTTAATTACCTGCTATGCAAACAGCATAGACACAGTCGGAGAGCAGCTGGTGAACATAGTGGAGAATTAGAGTATTTCCCTGAGGAGTTTGTGGAGACCAAACAGCTAATAGAGAGGGAAGGGGAACACAAACATGGCTATGAATTAATAGTTATGTTGCTCCATAAGTGCTAGAAGTGTGATTAAGCAACAACCAAAGATGTCAGTATTGTGTTTAAAGCTTGTTCAAGTGTGCTGTTATTTCTGACAATTTACAACAAGCTGTAATTACATTTCATAGTTGAGTCAAGTCAGTTTCATTTAGATTAATATCACACATTTGCCTCAAAGGGCAACACTCGACTGTCAAATTATTTTTGGCGGTTAATTCCCCCAAAAAAGCTATGTATGCACATTTTCATTCTGTCCTTGATGCTCTCAAGTTTCTCCAACTGAGGGAAATAACTGTCAGGGATACCAGTGAATTTTCCCCATTTTTTTCTTTCATGGCTCTGATTAAAGCTTAATGTTATGACACACACTAACATGTCATAAGCAGCCACTCTGTGTGCTTGCCCTCAATAACATTATAAATGAATAATGGACAACAATGTTGTGCTCCTCATTCCTCAATGGTACTTTTAAAACTACTACTTTTACTCAACCAGCACGTTATTTCTTGATTGGAAATGACAGGCATCTCCCAGAAGATAAGACAATGTACAAGAGGCATCATTGTGTAAAAACAAATTTCTCAGCTTTTATTTACATTTGAACAGAAAGTGGCATGTCCAAAATTATCCATACCCTTCTCAATAATCAATAGAATTACAGCAATTAAACGCTTCCTATAATTGCTGACCAGCTTTTTGCATGTCTCCACTGGTATTTTAGCCCATTCATCTTCAGCGATGAGATCCAACTCTTCAGGTTGGAGGATCTCCTTGCCATCACCTTAATCTTTAGCTGTCTCCACAGGTTCTCAATTGGATTCAAGTCAGGACTCTGGCTGGACCACTGCAAAACATTGTTTTTGTCCGCTAACCATATCTTCACCACTTTTGCTGTGTGTTTTGCGACGTTGTCGTGCCGAAATGTCCACTGGTGCTCAAGGCCAAGTTTCTCTGCAGACTGCTTGATGTTGTTGAGAATCTTTTGCTCTTTTTTCATGGTGCCGTTAACTGTGATTAGGTTTTCTGGTCCATTGGCTGTGCCTTATCTGGAGAAGTGGTGTTCTCCTTGGTCTGTGTCCAAGCAGAGCCCAGATTCACCAGGATGGCCTTGGTGGTGATACCTGGATTCTTTTTCACCTCTCTCACTATCCTCCTGGCCAGCACAGGTGTCACTTTTGGCTTCCGACCATGTCCTCTGAGATTTTCCACAGTGCGGAACGTCTTGTATTTTTTTTAATAATACTTTGCACTGTAGCCACTGGAACTTGAAAACATTTAGATATGGCCTTATAGCCCTTTCCTGACTTGCGAGCAGCCACAATGCGCAGCTGCAGATCCTCAGTGAGCTCCTGTGTCTTAGCCATAACTGTCCACAAACCAACTGCTGCTGTTTTTCACCTGTTGAGTTGATTAAAACAGCTGTTCCCAATGAATCAAGGTAATTAGGATGCTTTAGTATTTGGAATGGTATAGAACTTTGGATTTTCCCAGGTATGAATCATTTTGGACATGCCACTTTTTGTTCAAATGTAAATAAAAGCTCAGGAAAAAAAAAAAAAAAAAAAATATATATATATATATATATAT
>CM076648.1:27155455-27227869 GCA_038496675.1 Rachycentron canadum | reverse complement strand
ATATATATATATATATATATATATATATATATATTTCTGCCTCTTGCTTTTTTTTGTCTCTTTGTTTTTTAGTGATACCAAACAGGCAGATGAGGAAAACCACCTGATGGAAAGTGAATGAAAGGAAGGCGCACTTACGGATAAACACAAAAGGTGTGAGAGGCGGAAGAGGAGGAAAGAAGTCCATTCAACAGAGAGAACAGAAGGAGGGAGGGAGATGTGAGGAGCTTTGTGAGAGAGGAGAGACGGAGAGGAGGTGGAAAGAGGACCACATAGATCAGACAAACGAGACTGAAATTGAAAGAAAAGACCCAGACACTGGAAGCTTTGGAGAGATTGGATGGAAAAACAAGGGACTGGTTAAGGGACGAAAGAAACATCTGGATGGTCTCCACAGCAACATCCAGGTTAACCCCCCCTCCAAAAATGGCCTCCAACTTCAGCGACATTGTCAAGCAGGGCTACGTACGCATGCGCAGCCGCAAACTGGGGGTGAGTGTGTGTATGAACGTTGTCTCTCCACTGATGTTTGAAACATATCCAGGTTGTGCATGTCTTTTGCCTTTGTTCACTTGAAAAAGTGCACAGACACACACATGTACATATGAGTGTCTTTATTTTTGTGACATGGTCTGACATTAGACTGGCACCTGGACCACACAAGCTGCAAACCATCATCCACACCTTGGATGTCTGACACCTTGGATGTCTGGTTTAGAGTCAGGTTATTTTTTAAAATATAAATATATAAAATATGTATACAGTACTGTAAAAAGTTTTAGGCCACCACTAAGTTTGTTGTATTAATGACATTTATATTTATTTTTCAGTCTCTTTATTAAGATACAAACAGAAAAAAAAACAGGGAATATGTACACAAAATAAAAATTAAAAAATTAAAAAAAAACATTTTCAGAACAAAAAAGCTTCTCAAGGCAAAAGTTAGTATTTAGTGTGACCTCCCTTAACACAAAGCACATCTTTAGCTCTTTTGGGGAGACTGTTCTCAAGTTTTCTAAAGCAATCTTCTGGTATATTATTCCAGGCTTATTTCAGCACTTCCCAGAGTTCTTCTTTAGATATAGGCTTCCTTTTTTTTCTTTCTCTGTCCAGGTGATCTCATACTGCCTTAAAATATTTAGGTCTGCACTCTGTGGAGGCCATTACATGACTGTCATTGTTTTATCAGCTGTTTTCCTCTCCAAATATGATTTCACTGCATTAGCAGTGTCCTTGGGATTGTTATCATGCTGAAATATAAAACCATTCAATATCACCAACACCACTGGCAGATATGCAGCCCCAAACCAGGACAGATCCTCCACCATGTTTCATTGAGGGCCACAAGTACTCATTCTTCCATCTCTCTTCAGACCCAAAAATATCAAACTTGGATTTGTCACTCCATAATAGTCTTTTCCACTGATTTTCATTCCAATCTTTGAGTGTTTGCATATCTTATCCTTTTCACCCTGTTCCACTTCTGAAAAAGTGGTTTCTTGGCTGCTGCCATTCCACAAACACCATTCCTGATCTAGCTTCTTCAGACTGTAGAAAGGCAAGGCAATTTTATTTGTATAGCCCATTTTTACAAACAGTTTGTCTCAAAGGGCTTTACATAGCATCATAACAACATCCTCCAGGTCCTTGCTGGACTTCTTCCGGTCTCTCAAAGAAGGTTTTCTTGGACTTCCAGTCCTTTTTTTTGTCCTTGACTTTTCCTGATTCTTCAAATTTCTTTAAGACAGCTTGAAATACCACATCTTGAATCTCTAGTCCCTTTGAGAGTGGCCTTGCTGATGCAAAATTGTGATTTTATGTCTGTCAAATTATGTAATCTTTGGCATTTTTAATGGAATTATGTAATTGATAGTTTTATACATATAAGCAAGCTTCTAATGAGTTAACCTCAGTTGAGGCTAGGTCTGATGAGTCTCGATTTCTGCTGCAACATTCAGAAGGTAGGGTCAAAATTTGGCATGAACAAAATGAAATTGATCTTGCAGTGGTGGTGTAATGGTGTGGGGGATACTTTGTTGGCACACTTTGTTGGCATTGTTTGTTTGCATTGTTGCCACAACTTGAATATTACTGCTGACCATCCCTTTATGACCACAATGTACCCATCTTCTGATGGATACTTCCAGCAGGATAACGTGCCATGTCAACTCAAACTGGTTTCTTGAATATGACAATCAGTTCATATATGTAGATATATATATATATCTATATATATGACTTTCTGATCTAAACCCAAAACCAAGGGGGTGCTAACAAGACCATCTGCAAATTTTGTCAGATGAAGGTGGCAGCATCTGGATGATAACACTACGGTCACATCAATGTGATTTCTGACTCCGGTTTGAGAAAAACTAAAACCACTTTAAATTAATTGTAATTGTGATGTTCTTAACTGTCCAGCTTTTCTTTGAGGAGTCTCTGTCTGAAACTTGAAGTTCAATGAAGATTATTTCCCAGCTGAGGTCTTGTAAGGGAGAGAGGGCCTCCTCTGTCTCCTCGGTCAAGCTTGTGAAAGCCAAATGAACTGGACCAATCTCTCGTTCTCTCTCTCGCTCTCGCTCTCGCTCTCTCTCTCTCTCGTTTTGAACACTAACTGCTCTGTTTGGTTTTTTTTTTCTCCCCATCTTATTTTTCTCTCCCTCTCACACACTATTCTCTCACTTGTCTTTTTGCCATTTCTACTAGCAGTCTGCCCATGTGTTGTGAAGCAGTAGTTTGGCATTAGTGGAATGTTTCTGTTTTATGCAGTGAATTGCGAATTGACAAATGTAATATCTCCAACTTGGTGAAAAGATTTTCCAGCTAGAACAGCTAAAAAAGTCATAATCATTTGCTTCCATTTCAGCTACAAGATACTGGTCACTATGGTAGTCCGATGTTCTTCTCCCAAGCTGCAAAGCTGCTTCCATCAAATCCTCCTGGGCCATCCTGGGGTCTTTTCAGGCCTCCAATGCGCTCTTGGCCTCAACTGTCCCCCTTGTCTTCATTCTTTGGGTTGTTGCCAAAAACTCATGACCACAGGTCACAGTTGGAAAGTTTCTGTCTGTTGTCTTCTTATGTGTCTCATTGGTGTGGCTGTATCATGTCTTTTGTTTAATTGACTTTCCATCAAGAAATGTCACCTCAAATGGAGTCCTTGTTCCTGTTTGTATGTTATATGATTATAATGTATGACACATTCAGATATGGTGACGCACAGCTACAGTACTTTTGACAGCCTCTTTCATGCTCGTCCCATGGCTGTCAAGTGCTCAAGTTCTAATAACGTACATTCATTTTGACAAGCACTGTAAACCTCATAGACACACTGAGCCTCACTTCCCCTACAGCATTAATTCCATCCATCCATTATCTACACTGCTTCTCCACGAGGGGTCACATGGGGCTGGAGCCAAACCCAGCTGACATTGGGTGAGGGCAGGGTACACCCTAGGTGCCAGTCTATCACAGAGCTGACATTTAGAGGCATAGAGAAACAAACAACCATTCTTGCTCACAATTTTAGTCACCAATTACCCTAAACATGTATGTCTTTGGGAGGAAACTGGTATACCTAGAAATAACCAACACAGGGAGAATATTCCCGGGTGTTGAATCCAGAACCTTCTTGCTGTAAAGTGACAGTGCTAACCACTGCACCAACAGGCCTCCCTCCTCTTCTTTCTTACTCTTCCAACTTCCTTTTCCTCTAGACTTCCAGATTCACACATATACACATTTAGATTTATATTAAATCATTTTCTATTCAAAAACTGATCCTGCTCTGTTATACAGGTGTTTAGAACTTCAAATACCAGTCAGAGGTGTCCAGTTACTACAGGTTAATCAGCACCTTTCAACCATTCAGCATTCAGAATTTGTAGTAACCATGGTTTTAACATTCTGTTAAAAAGGAAGTAGACACTGTAGCCTACATTCACTAAACACTACAAATGTGTTTCCTTACAGTGATGGTGATGATGTACAAACAACAGAGGCTTTCCTGTTTACCCCACTCTGCTGTCTAATATGAATCTATGTGAAATTCTAGTTTGGGCACCACCTCCTGAGAAAAATATCTTCAAGTACTTAATGTTCCACTGTGTCCTTCAGCTGGCTGCTCACATGGTCCTTCTCTTTTGCAGATCAGTGGGTTTATCAAAGGTTTTGGTCCTGGCGCTGCAGGAAAACGGTTGTGAAACATCAAACTAATACAACCGACTGAAAAATGGTCAAAGCACAAGCTGTGGGTTCTTTCCTATGAATCAACCCCTTCACATTATATTGTGAAAGGGCTTATTTATTATCCATTGTTCTTATTAAAATATTTGTGAGAACAGCTTTTTGACTTTTTCTAGTTTTATTTTTTGAATTGGTGACACATTCAAATTTCAGATAGCATTAACAAAGTCGTAATAAGCCTTGCTTTAAGGTGTCCTGGAGGGTGAGCTGCTGCTTCACTCAGTGAGTTAACACAGGGAAGTAGAAAAACCTAGGAGAGAGAGAAGAGGACATGAATACAAAGGGAGGTGAGAGGAGGGTCATCTGAGTTAGTCTCAGCATCGTCAGGACAAAGTGGATTTACACAGCTGATGTCCTCCTCAAGGCTGGGTAAATAGACTACCACAGTCCTGCTTCATTTCTATCAACTGCAACAACAAAGCCAAACGAGGGGGCATGCAAAATCCCAGCGCATTACTTAAAGTAACCCGAGGTCCACTGATGTACCCTTAGAGCCCTAATGTCTGCAGGCAGGGGTCTGTTGTTTGATTCCTGCGGATTATTTACATCTCTGTGCTGTTCCTACTCTGATCTCTGGTCACCCAGCACAGACATCTGTAAGATGAGTTTCATAGTTTGTAGTGATAGTGGTAGTAAGTGGCACTAGTTTGTGACAGAGATGCGGACGATCTTCAGGGTGTAATTGGATCAGTATTCATAACTATCAATTATCAACTATATGATGGTCACTATTAAGTGTGATTTAAGGTTGTTAGAGGATAGCTCTGATTGAGTGGGGTTTTACTAGAAGTCAGACTTACCCAAAAAACATTTCAAGTTTAGAAACTCACTCAGGGAAATAGCTAAATGATAAACATAGGGTGGGAAGTGGGTAGTGGGTACCTTTACAAAATGTAATATAAAGAAACAGCATAACAAAGTGTGTAAGTGATGTAAAATGTGGACAAGGTCCAATCATCAAGTGATCATCAGATTTGGTGATTATGTCTTTAAGGTCTTTAAGGCAGGAAATGAATAACAGCGTCACAGGGTGTTAAAATACTTGACAGAAGTAAAGACTTCACTAAAAGACACTTAAGTGTTTCTTTGGGGACCTTGTGAGATCTATGTACACACTCATCAGTGAGGCATCAGGAAAAGTCTTCACTCATCCACTGATGGCAAAACACAGTAGCTGTATATGAAGAACATCAAACTGATACAGCACTGTATAGTGTGAAGGAAGTTCACAGTAGGAAAGCTGAGAACCTCAGGATGCAACAGATGAAGCAGCACTGATGCAGGTGGGAGAGGGAGTTCACTCTCTCTAATGAAGAATTCAGATGGTTTTTAAATGATGATAACATGTTTGTGTGCATGAAAGGGTACTGTCATTTCAATGTTCTGGTTTTACCGAAGTGTCATGCTTGAGATTGTACAGTAAAGAAAAAAGGTAGCAAGATGTTCATCTGTTATCACAACAGCAGACTGATGCAACAGATTGTGGTGAACTACATATGGCGAAATAGTTATGGGAGATGACATGACTCTGCATGTGTCATATGCGTACAAGTGAAACTCAAATTCATTAAATTTGTGATGGCCTTGTCTTGTATGAGACACAGGCCAAAGTCACTGCCAAAAATAGCTGCTAGAATTAATACCAAAAAAGCTGCAAGACTTGGCCAGAGCCACTGTTGCTAAAAGAAATCATATGGTGACCTTGACATTAGAACTGTGCAGCAGCAATGAATGCAGAAAGGTTAATGAAGCAGTAAGTAAAATAAGATCAGATCAAACTTCAATGATGCCTGTGATGAATACAGAAAAAAAAAAATACACCCCATCCCATCAGTTCAGAAGCTGCACCCCCAAAATTCATCATGTGTATTGAATGAATCCAGAGAATCTCACACATTGTGGAAGCGGATAATCAAAGACAAGCTTCACCAAACAAACGATATGCACAAAAATGTCATTTTTTTCATACAAGTAGACAGACAAACACAGAAGGCAAGCAAATGGGAACAGAAACAGCAGCTCTGACAAGAAGCTGGTGACAGTGGCAGGTTTAAATAGTGGATACTGTGATGAGGTAACTGAGAACTGCTGTGTGAGGGTGGGGGAGAATTTTTATTTAATGCAGTGAGCAGTTTTTAAACATTTATGTGTTGATTGTTGTGGTGAGGATGATGATATTCATTGTCCCCTTGTACTGACCCATTTATGTTTATCTGTTGCCTATGCTTTCTCTCCATGATTTTCAACTGTATTTGAAAGACAAGAACTCTATATTCATGATTTAGGAGCATTTCCTTTGATAAAGGAAGGTCCAGTGTTTCCTATGCTTAAGGAGATAAGACAGGAAGCATTGAAGCTCGATGAAGAACGATGCTTCGATACTTCAGGTCATACTTTGAATTTTCTTAATCAAAAAGACCACAGCCCAGACTGTTGATTAAAGGAGTTTCAAGAGGTGATATTTGATGTTGATATTGAAGAGATAGATTTGAAGGATGACTAAGGGTTCAGTCTTGAGATGTTTAGTTGAAGGTGGCTATCCTTCATCAGTGTGGATATGCTAGAGAGACAAGCGGAGATCTGTGCAGAGAGAGTGGGGTTGTTTGGTGGAATGACATGGAAAGTTGGGTCTCGTCCAATGTAGCAGTGATTTGAGAAGTGATGTGAGATACCTAAGAGGCCTGACCTGTTTCCAAAATCTGGGTAACAAACATAAATAGTTAGATGATCAGACTAGTTAAAAACAAACTCTGTGTGTGTGTGTGTGTGTGTGTGTGTGTGTGTGTGTGTGTGTGTGTGCGTGCATGTTATAGATCTACAAACATTGCTGGCTGGTCATCCAGTAAAGGAACTTCTTGTATCCTCAAATAAAAGTAATATTGAATATAAAATTACATTGATCCTATCCCTGTCTTTGTGTCTGTGTGTATGTATGTATATAGATTTACAGGCGTTGCTGGCTGGTTTTCAAGAAGTCATCAAGTAAAGGACCTCGTCGTCTGGAAAAATACCCTGATGAGAAGTCAGCCTACATCAGGGCCTGTCCTAAGGTAAATGTGTGTGTCTGTGTGTCAGTGTCTGTGTGTCTGTGTGCCACAGGTATCACATGTATACAGACACAAAACATAAAAAGTTGACTCACACACACTGACAGGGATTGAAGTGTGATTCTATACTCCTGAGCTCACTGAGATCATATCATATGTACACAAAGTACATGTACAAAGCACCAGTGATAGTCCACAGTAACCAATAATTAGCTAAAACTCACCTAACGTTGCGAGTGAAAACTTTTACCTCCAGTGAAGCAACAAATTTAATCAACCTCTGTTCAAGTTACCATCACTGTTTCAGTTTCAACTTCAACATACAACAACAAACAAGAATGTGGTTAATAAACTCTGATTACGACTATTTTACTCTCAACCTTTTGCCTAGGTGACAGAGATTAGCAACGTCAAGAATGTCACACGGTTGCCTCGGGATACCAAGCGTCAGGCTGTTGCCATTGTGTTTACAGATGATACCTCACGCACGTTCACCTGTGAGTCAGGTAAAGTATGGACACAGACACACATACATGTACAATCATTGCCTGACATACAGTACTGTGCAAATGTTTTAGGCTACCCTTAGATTTGAAGCAATTATATAATGACCATATATAATTATTTCTCAGTCTCTTTATGAGAATACAACCAGAAAATACAGGAAATGTGTATGCAGTATTAACCCATAAGAAAGTAAAATTATGGGGACATAGGACAGATTAGATAGAGCACATAGAACACATTTCTGGCATTTTTTTCAAAATGTCAAAGATTACATATATGTTACAACAATATTTATCTGATTTGTTTTATATCAATTTGTTCATTTAGTGTGTCTACAACAGTAAACACAGTAAATGTAATAAAGACTTGTTATGTAAGCATTAGAATTATTAAATGGCTTGAATCTTACCTTTAACAACAAAAAACAAGCGTTTTAAATTTGGCTAGCTGTGTCCCTTGTGGTGACCTGGCACACAGCCATCTTGGAAATGTTGTTATGGGAACACAAAGTCACATGACCTGTCACATGACCCATCGTGATGTTTAGCATGTGTCACTTAGGGACTGCATGAGTTAAGGTTAAGGGTAAAGCTGTATAAGGAACTTTCCAGAACATTTAAAGGGCTTCTGACACCTGTGTCACTGTGGGTTCTTATGGGTTAAAAAACTGAAAAAAAAAATCTGAAAAAAGAGCTTCTATAGGCTAAGGTGGCAAGTATTTAGTGTGACCTCCCCTTACACTTGAGCAATAGCAGGAACCTGGCTCTTAAACCTAAATGGAATGGAACCCTAATTAATGTCATTGCTAACACCTGTATTTGTCCTACTATTTCGTGTCAAAATGATGCTGTGAAAAAGGTCCCCTACACCAGGTTTGTGAAAGACACTGGACTTCTTCCAGTCTCTCAAAGAAGAAACTCTGATGAGAAACTTCTCATCAGATTTTGAAGGTTTTCTTGGCCTTCCAGGATCAAAAGAAGATTGAAATTGCAGTTAAAAAAGATAGTTGGAGAGGTCAAACAAGAAGAATCCTTGAAATTGAATAAAAATATAGTAGATTTCAGGTAAATCAGAGAAACCGAGTCCTTAAATGTTTGACAGTAGGTCTGGGTCTGCTGTGCTAAGCGCACACCAGAGCATGGTGACTGCTTTGTTGTGTCATACTTCTGACAAGTTACAGAAGTACCGACAGTTTGTTTGAAGGCTCTGTTTCTGAATGCAGGCTGTGTTCATTTTGATACTTTCTCAGTATTTAATATATAAATTAGACCTGACAAGGCATGGACACCTACCTTTATATAAAATAGGCAAATAGTCTTCCCATACTGTATGTACCAATCAGGTCCCCATATATGGACCTTTAAATTCGGTCTGAAATCAATTGCCAGTCCACTCCTTTACAATACAAAGCAGCTTCTTTCAAGAATTATCCTTGTGTTAACAGATGTGATGTGATCTCTCTCTACCCCTCTTCCCTTCTCTTTACAGAGCTGGAGGCAGAGGACTGGTTCAAGACACTCTCCATAGAGTGTCTGGGCATGCGGCACAATGACATCAGTATGGGTGAGCCTGACCTGCTGGCTGCTGGGGTGCAGTGTGAACACACAGGTAATTCAAAAAACAGTGGCTTGCTCAAGCTTCTATTGCCACCACAGCAGATCTGTGGTTTAGTTATAGCTCTAGCTCTGATTAGCATCAAACAAACTTGACTGTTTTGCATGTCAAGCTAGTGAAAGCTCATGTCCTTCCTGCTTCTCCTGAAGCTTGAAACAAACACAAAGGAGAGTATTGTCTGTCTGTTGGTCAAATGGAGCATATAAATGTTTTAGATTTTTGACACTATTCAATATATATAATATATTCAACAGAGATTTTCTGTCATCAATCTGTCTAAACAGATTAAACAAGTTTGTGGGGTTTTATGTTCATATGCTACTGCAGCACTGAAAAACCTGAACATGATTTAAAACAAGGAATAATCACATAATTAGCATTTAACAATTCTCACTGCTCCTGAATTTATTGAATGGTAACAAATAAATTGTTTACTGGTGTGAAAATACTGTAATTTGTTCAGTCTAGAGCAGACTGGTGACAAAAACACACATAATCCATTAATCAGACTGGACTAATGAGATCTGTTTATCACAGACAGACAAAACCAATGAATGTTAATGTTAATGTTAATATCAATAAATTAGCAATAGCAGCAAGCACAGAGCTGCAGTTGTCAGTGGTTCTTTCATAATGGGAAACACCACTGAGCAATGTTAGCAATATTAACATGTAATCAAAATTCTCATTGACAAATAAGCTCTATAACATCAGTCAGTGTTTATGCAATTAATGAATGAATGGGCCAGACAGTGACATTATATCTGTGACATTCACTTTATCAAGACTGCATGATATCATTAGCATTACAATGTAATGACTGACGATGGAGACCTCCATGAGTCCAGACTTCAACCCTCATCATTCACTCATTCACCTTAATTTAATCTTCTGCTGAAAACCATTAAATACTTTTAGAAGATTACTGGATGTTCCATGTTCCTGTGATGATCCACAAAACATGAGTATACCTGAGTCTTGACTTAGACTTGTAGTTCTGTGAGACGTGACTTCCTAAAGATTTCAGTTGTGAACTTAAAGTAAAAACATACAAGTTAAAACTACAGTGAAAACAAGTCCCTGACATTGTTCCTGTCACTCCTTGTCTCCGAAGAGCGCTTCAACGTGTTCCTCCTCCCCTGTCCCAACCTGGATATCTATGGCGAGTGCATGATGCAGATCACCAATGAGAACATTTACCTATGGGACATTCACAACCCTCGCACAAAGCTGGTCACCTGGCCACTCTGCTCCCTGCGGCGCTACGGACGTGATGCCACACGCTTCACCTTTGAAGCTGGACGGTGAGACCTGCATGGGGTGGCTGGGTGAGGAAGGGGAAGATGTCCCCAAATAAACACAGTTTAGAAACATTTTAGTTGCCACCCACACACACACACACACACACACACACACACACACAGTGTTTCTGTCAGGCTGGGGATGTCACACCCTTAATTAAAGCTGTGAGTATTTAAAACGAAACACAACCTTTTGTGTGTGTGTTTATTTACTTACTTCAGTCAGCTTACAGTCAGTCCAAGGATACTTCTCTGTGTCTTAATCATACTCACACACACACACATATGCATGCACGTAATAGTATGTATGCCGGTGGGGTGGCGGTGGGAGGGTCTAAAGATTGTGGGCCAAGAGAGCCCTCTGGCTTTGGCTTTGTTGTACTGCATCACTGGCATGACAGTGTGTTTGTAATGGATACATTTACAGCCAATTTTTACTTTCATTTCATTATGGGGACCTCACAATATAGATACAGTAATGTGCGTTAAGTAAGACCTATTTGAAACACAGCTTTCATTTTCTCTATGGTCACAAACTGACCTGTTTTCTCATCAGATTAGCAAAAACACATCTTCCACAAGCTGATAAAAAAGGAGAAAGGCATGCAAAACTAGGAGTTAAAGTTACTCACACACATGTTCTAGATGGGTTGGAAATCACTGACCAGTACAGGTGATGTTAAAATCATCTCCAAAGGAGAAATAAACCCAGTCCCAGTGGGGTTTCAGCTCCACTTCAATTTTTGCATCATATTTGTGTCATGGTGTGGAACATTAGGAGCACTCTCTTAAATGCTGGTATGAGAAAAAAGTCATGAAGATACAGTGAGGCAGGCCTTACTGTGGATTTCAGACTGTTGAGTATTTCACTAGTGTCCTGGCTTGTACTGTGCTCTGTGCTTCAGCTTTATACTGATTGCTGTTGTGTGCAGGATGTGTGACAGTGGCGAAGGCCTCTACACCTTCCAGACCAGAGAGGGGGAGCAGATCTACCAGCGGGTTCACTCTTCCACATTGGCTATCGCTGAGCAGCACAAGAAGGTCTTGCTGGAGATGGAGAAAAACAGCAGGGTGAGAATCCAGCTGTTCACTGTCTAGTGCAGACCAGGGGCCCCAAAATCTGTACATTCACTGTGTGGTTTTGTCAATTTCAAAATCTAATCATGTAGAGAAAAAGTGAGTCATACCTATTTTACATTATATCATGGTCCACATCTCTGAATACAGTTAAAGCCGCACTTAATAATTCAATTTTATATTAACAAGAGATATGGGACCACATTATGTAAATTTAATTTGAATGGAGCTCAACAGAGCTGTGGACTGATAAAGTTAGCAGCTAGCTGCTTTCACACCAAACAGAATTCTTTCCCAGGAGGTGATAGAGACTAATGGCCAATGGGCAGGTTAATTTAACCACAATTGGAAGAACTACCCACCAACACAGCCAAAAGCTTGTGTCTTATAATAACATAAAAAAATAATATTAATACAGCCAAAATTCCTGTAAGAGTCAGTAAAAGCGTTAGAACTAAATATTAGTGAGCACCATTTAATTCCGCGGTGGTTGATAGTCACTGGGGGATAAATATAGATCATAGATAGATTAGAAAAAAGTCTGACTACTGAAGTAACTGTCATGATTGTAACAGTGTAAGATAGTGATCACCCTTCTACCAATCATGCTAGACCCCAACACAATGAAGCTCCCTGTAATAAAGCATTCAGTAGGAAGTCTTGGAACACTTTGTTAAATGTGGTACTTTGTTGAAATTAATGATCTACAGTCAATCTACAGATTGATTAAAAATGACGTGTGTATCTGACTCCCAGCTCATGTCTAAGGGTTCAGAGCCTGGCTCCTACCCCTGCACGCCCACTGCTATCCTGCCCCGATCCGCCTATTGGCATCACATCACTGCAAACCAGACTGGCATAGATTCTGGCACTGGTAGGCCACACACCACACACATTTGTATTCCTTTTGTGTGTTGCTTTACTTCTTTCAATTACACCTTGACATCACTATGTTCAAGTATGAAGCTGGACATAGTAAGCGTAGCATAAAGACTGGAAGAAGGCGGAAAGAGTAGTGGGGGAAGAGCCTGGCTCTTGTCTCTGCGTTATGCGTCAAGTAAGTGTTTCTGCTCTGTCTGCAGGCAACATATCAGAAGAAGACCTGCTGTCCACCCACCTGCCACCAGACCGCCATACCACACTGCCCCTGGCAAACACACATGCACAGTCCCAGCCGCATATACACATACACTCCCCAACACACTACCCCACCTACCCTGGACAGTGACACACACAGAACAAGATGTGAACACTAAAAAAGTTGCAAACACATGCACAGCCAAATGCATGCACGCACACACAATTCACACTCTTCCTTCCTGTATTTATTTTACATTCCAACATTACACCTCACAGGACATATTGGTGGCTGGACTAACTCCAGTCGACAGACCATCTTGAATGCAGAAAGCAGGAGGCAAAACAGAATCCTGCCTTTAAAGAGAATGGACTTCCTTCCATAACTGCAGCTCCCACACCATACAGAGATATTTTACCTTTACCCACCCTCAGGCAGATTATCATAGATTGCCTAATAATTAAAGTAAGTCCTGTATGTTGTAAACCACCTAGGCTACCTAGCAATATCAAACAATTTATAAAGGCAAATGGCCTGTTGTGAGTAGCCATGTTCAAAGGTGAGGTGAAAACCTTCATGAACAGTTTGTGAGGAAGTTTTAATTGCATGTATATAACAGGTGAAACTGAAAAGCACAACAAACTACATAGCGTTCACTCTCATTAGCTACTACTGTTCAATCACTAGAACAACTCTATTTCTCATATGGAACAAATATGTATTGTCAGGGTTACCATACCCTATATTTACAGGGAAGTTTGATGGCAAGAACTTGATCCTTAAAGGGAAATAAAAATTCTCTTGAAAGAAATGCTCCATTAATTCATTTTTATGCTCACTTTTAAGTGTGTTAGTGTGTTGGATGACACATCATAGAAACTAGTTTGTTTGAAGCATATTAAGGCCAGATAAACTTATTTTGTTACTTAGCTACCTGGCTACATTTGGTAGTTTTCTTAGAACAGACAGAAATGAGATACCAAAACTTGGTCAAATTTCCAATATTTTTTAGATTTGTGTAAAAATACAGTACAGTAGAACTAGCAATGCTGGATCTAATGGTCTGCCTTGAGTTTCCTACTTCTTATGACTGCCAGGGGATTAATGCTAATAATTGCTAGCAATTCAGGGGTTGCATCCATTAGAGGACGAGGCCAAACCAAAATGACAGAGCTTTTCCGTTTTGCATCCCCAACTCTGCCCACCCTTGCCATTGCCTGTTGCCAGCAACCTTGACAACACTTTTTTTACAGGTTTTTTTCAAGGTTTCACTTAGTTTTAATAGTTGTACTATTGAACTGTTTAACTCACCTGAAATCCAATGCTTCATTTAAAAGTGTAATCCTCTGGCCCTCTGTCAGTGTTGTTTGCTGCTATATTATTTTCATTGCCAGCACTTCTTGGGATAGATTGGGCCACAAAGGGTCCACTTTTTGGAGCCTTCATTGTCCAGCAAAACAAAATGCATATAAAGAAACCTTAAAATGATAGCTTGGTTGCGCCTTTGTAACACAAATAGCCTTCAAAATGCAGCTTCTACAGGGATGTGGTCCTTGAATTGGGACCCAGCTTCTGTGTTGACAATGGCTGCATGGTGCCTTAATAGCACCACATGGACTGCTATATCATTTGAAATGAATACCTAGGGGAAAAATCCCAGGGAAAAATCCCAGTGTACCAGTGCCAGCTGCCACAGCTATATATCACTAGCTAATTTCACTGTATGTCCACATCTAGATTGATGACTTTGATTTTGCAGATAACAGAAGTGATGGGATCAGTTTGCTGGGCTGAAGTTGTGAAACACTCTGTACTGTGAAATGAAACTGTGATTGGATCAATTTGTATGGATCAGCTTCTGTACTGAAATGGATCTTCAAAAAACATAAATACTGGTGTTACCAAAACCCTATAAAGGAAAATGAAATGGGCTCCTCTCTTCCTCCCCCAGAGTTAGGCTTCATCTCTGCCACAAGGTCACACCTGAGCATGTACACAATGAGCCATGGACCATTGAACAACTGTATGATGTGACAACAGGGACAAGTAGAACCATGGAATATAAAGCCCTCTCTTATAACACCGTCATCATAAGGAGACAGGTAGTTTCATTCTGTCCTCATATTTTTTTTCACTCAGTTGAACTAGTCAGGGGGGTCTGAACACTGTCTGGATGTCTGGTAAACAGATGTTATAAAACATCTGTGGAAAAAAACCAAACAAAAATAAAAAAAAAACTCTCAGGGTTTTCATTTTGAGGGTTTTGGCCACCATTTCGACATTATTATCATTATTCTCAATGAGTTAAATTGTGAGATCCAGGAACTATAAGTTTGGAGCTTTGGTTATTTAGTTTCATCTGAAATATGCTCAGATATTTCTCTGACTGATCCAAATGTCTGGATGTGTTTTTAGAAGAATACACACTCCCCAGCTGATCTATTAGTTTGGCAAAATAATGGTTAGCAGAAAATGAAACAACTCAAAAATCAAGCTTCAAGTCCCAAACTTGGTTCTACCAGAACCAGGGTGAAGGCTGGGTTCTGGTCTCAGTCTTAGGCCTAATAAGACACAAATTAAAATTTGAAAAAGAATTGAAAAAGAAACCCGAATTATCATTCTAATTCACTGTGTACTGCATTATTTGTCACTTAGAAGGTGAAAGTATAGAAGCACTAGTAATCAACTGATTCATAATCAGGGGATTCTGAACCAGATCTATGTCTGATTCTAAAGGTAATCATTTCTAATCTTATCACCAAATCCTTGACTTGCTACATAGTGGCTTTGTCTTCTATTACACTTTGCTATATTTTTGTTGGGACTGCATGGGTAAGGTAGTTGTGGGAGGGAGAGAGGAAGGACAGGCTGCCAGAACAAAAAGGACTGGATCATGTTTTATTCGGTGGGCTCATGGGAGATAATACCTCCACTGCAGCCTTTTGATTCTGTCATAAGAGTTTAATACTGTCAGTCTGACTGTGCTATTGCTATTAAACGCCTTGTAACCGATCTATGTCTAGGCTTGATTAGTGCTGGTGGAATCTTTGTGCAACCTACATTTCATGTTTTATGGTTTTACAACATTTAACATGACAGGGCTAAAGCATTTTGTTGGCTGTACATGATGTATGTTATGTATTATGTGTGATGTGTTTTTGTGTACTTACATTGTATAACTTGAGTTTGATGCCATCTTGAGATAATCTTGTGCATATGACTATTTACTTCATATGAAGTGTGTGTGTGCATGTGTGCAAGCATGCGTGTGTGTGTGTAAGGTGAAGTATTATTGGAACATGTGTTAAATGAAAATGCAGACACTAATGTTTTTGCACCTGGTAATGTTGAACAAACAGATGGTCCACATGTTGTCATCAAGGCCCGTCACATATAATTCTGCACCTGTGTGAAAAAGAACACATTTACCACCCTGTCTCCTACACTGTTGCCGCACAGGGTGAATCTTTTTTGCCTTAGATTAATCACAGGGATATCCTGTCTTCATGCCTGAGCCATATGCTGCTGTTTCCTTTCTTTCAGAAAGTAAACTGTGAACTCTGGTAGGAGGAATCCATCAGAGAGGTGTTTCATAAAGAAATGAGTGCAACAACAACGTTAACCACGCTTAAGCTATTTGTAAATTTTGCATAGGATATTTAACCAACTTTAGTGTTAACAGCTGTTTACTTATCAAGCTTGCTGAGAGCTTCAGCCATCGTTGTGTTTATTTGACAAAAAGTTATAATATATCCTCTGAGCAGCAATTTCTTCAAGGCATCCATCCATCACTTGAAAGTGATGAGCTGGTCCTGCCTGACGTCTAGCTGGTTAGCATGCTAATTTCAGTACATGAAAAGGAGGGATAGAAATTGAAGCAAAACAATGTTTCCATCTCTGGAGACAGCTGTGAGTAAAGGAATGGTGAACTCACAACATCTCTTCCACTTTAGTGAAAAACAGCTGTTAATGTTAGCATTAGCTATGTAGTGATAGCAAAACTTACAAATAGCTTCTTTAAACCAACAGTTAAAATGTGAAAACCAATATTAATATTTTAATTATATCTGGTCTCAAAAGAGCTGGTGCATTACTTTGGAATACAAATCTGAAACACCAAGCACAGATCACACCAATTTACACAAAATACAAAGACAAAGAAAAGAAAGTTCCTTAGAAACCTTTCTATTGTTAAATTTCAGTTGAATTATACTATTTAACTTGGTTTGTAGCACTAATGAAATACCTCCAGACTGGTGTCTGTCTATAGTACTTTTAGTATTATATAGTATTTCTGTCATTTATATTTTTAATTTGCATGAGAGAAAATGGTTAAATGGTACTCACCAAGTCATTGGGTCAATATTACCTTTGATTTAATTCAATTACTGAAAAACCCCCAAAGCTAACCAAGAGTCTAATAGCACAGAGGTACTGTGTCAGTATGTTATCAGGGACACATTTAACATGGTTATGTTTAGTTGTTATTGTATTCTATTTACAGAAAAATGTAGCGTGTTAGCATGACAACATTTGCTAATTACAAATAAACAGCTGAGGCTGATGGAAATGTCATTCGATTTGCAGATTTGACAAGTGACAAATTTTAATGCAATCTCTGCAAACATTTTAAGACTTTTCATTCTCAACCACCAATCACCCTTCTGGAGGCACCAAAATTTGTGTGATACATCATTTGGGAACCATGAACTTCAAAATCCTAATTTCTGTGCCAATTCATCTAGTATGTGTAAACCCCTTTCACTGAATGAGTGAAAATCTGACCTGCTGGTGGTACTACATAAAATCAGAATCCTATTTACCAAAGTCAATAGGAGTCTTCATTTGGGGACCATGGATATTTCATGGCAGTCCATCAAAGCGTTGTTGAGCTGTGTGAGCCTGGACCAAAGAGCTGGACCAACCAAACCTTATCCAGAGACAGAATTTTCTAAAAATGAGCCTGATTTACTGAACAACTGGTCGTGATGCTTTATCAAATACCCCTCTGGAGTGACAAGTTGAAGTTGAGAGTCAAGTTGAAGAAATTATTGATGGAAACAGGATGAAAAATGACAGCACTGAATTCAGCTGGGTTTGAAGTACCAGGCAGTTCCAGTGTATTTTTGTGATGCTATCCCAATGACAGCATCAAGCTGTGGTCTCCCCTAAGCTTTGTAACTAATAAAAAAAATTATGTTTTCACCCATTTACACTGTCCATATCATGTGCATGTTTTGGAGAAAAGTAAAGTCTATTACTTACTTAATTGTGTGCTACTCTCTATTGTGAATCTGAGGGGAGGTAGTGATTTCTGTTGTGAGCGCTCTGATGTTGATAGCTGACCCATGATTACTTTACTATAAATTTGAAGGAGATTATTAGGGTGGAAATGAAGATGGAGGAAGAGGTGCAAGAGATTATTTATATACATTTAAACACTATTACAAAATCTGTCAAGTCTGTTACATTAAATGAGAGATTCACCACAATACCATGATAACAGATTTTTCAAATTATTAATGTTTGTTTGGTGTAACCTCAACATTTTGTACAAAATAATGAAAGGAGAGGCATGACACACCTCAATGACATTCTTAAGTTTATCAATAGAGGAGGTTACATCATTGAGTGCAGGTTGCATACTTATTATTAGGACATTTTTTAATGCAGTTTTATAACAGAGATAACAGAGTTGACCAAAACATTGTGACAGATACAATATATATATATATTTTTAATACTGATGTTACACATTATACAGAGAATAGATATTCTATGCAATTGATCTTTAAATTGTTACTAGAGTAATCCCACTCAAAAAACTGAAAATTAGACTGAATTATTAGGTTCAGGTTGAATGTACAAATCTGGAAACAATAATATTGTCAATAATGTTGTGGGTTGGGGAGATTTTGTATATATTTTATGCTTAAATTTAGAATAAAATGTACAATAAGCATTATTATTTGTGAAAGCTTATGAAAAACATTATTGATCAAAACTAATTTAAGAAAGGTTTTTTTTTTTAAATAAGAAAACGTTTATCTTGGAGACCCCAAATTCTAGAATATATATGTAACTTGTTAGACTGTGCAGATGCACTGTTCAAGGGAGAAAATGCTTTTTAAGTACGACTGGACTTCAGACCGATAAAGCTTTAAAACTGGAGGTGGCAGTAAAGCAACATCCTGCATGAGAACTGCCGTAAAACCTCGACAAAGTAGAAGAAGCAGCAGCAGCAGCAGCAGCAGCAGCAGCAGCAGCAGAAGCAGAAGAAGAAGAAGAAGAAGAAGAAGAAGAAGAAGAAGAAGGAAAAGACGTTATATCACATTTAATTTGCATTGCTCGCGGCACACGCATTATTTCAGCTATAAACATCGAGACAATGGGACGAAAAGTGACTCTCGCAACTTGCTCGTTGAATCAATGGAGTTTGGACTTTGAAGGCAACGTGGAGAGAATACTGAAGAGTGAGTATTGAGGCAGCGGGGGGGCAGAAATGAGCTGGTCTCTATTTGTTTGCTTCTCTCCTCCTCTCTGTACTCAAATTCATAGTATTTCAATACAGCTGAATTCACATTAAAGCTCTTCTCATTGAAACGTTTTTCTGTTTCTGTTGTCATGACAAAAGGAAAAGTTTGAAACAGTGACTGAAACGTGGTCCATCAAGACAGCATGTTAACCTGCATTTACTTCACGCTGCTGCTAAAATTTTGAATTTATAACCAGACATCATCTGACATCACCAACACATGAGTTAAAGACAAACACTTCAGCTGTGATTTCAGCTGAATTTGAGCAATGATCACACACAGAGGAAGGTGGAAGATGCACAGTGAACAGCCTGCATATGTACATCTCATTTCTATGTCCCCACACTGACATCCATATTTTTCGTATTTTCATATTTTTGTGTGTGATTTACTGCAGGTATCGAGATTGCTAAGACTCATGGAGCCAAATACAGACTGGGCCCAGAGCTGGAGATATGGTATGATGTGAAACCCATGATGTACACATCCTCATATTAAATTGAAATATGATTACCTTACCTGGGTAGACCAGTAGATAATAGGTAAAAGTTTCTAACACTGCCAGTTTTCACTTACCTGGCATCTCTATTCATCATCTTTTTACAGTGGGTATGGCTGTGCAGACCACTTCTATGAATCGGACACATTGCTCCACAGTTTCCAGGTTCTAAGGAAGCTTCTGGAATCTCCTATCACCCAGGACATCATCTGTGATGTGGGAATGTGGGTATAACCTTCAAACACTGACAATAGCCTGTTCATATCAAAGCGATTTAATATTCTAGAGTTAATGAAAGGTTTTTAATCAGTTTAAATTTAAATGTCTCACTGTGGTGGGGATGAGAGGGCTACTAACTGCAGACAGGTGAGCTTTTACCTAATAAACCTGTTTGTCTGTGTTGTGTTCCACTCAGGCCCATCATGCATCATAATGTGCGCTACAACTGTAGAGTCCTGTTCCTCAACAGGTAAGTCAGCACAGCAGACCACTCTTATACAGTGTGTGTGTGTGTGTGTGTGTGTGTGTGTCTCACACAATGAGAAGGTGGAGCTGAGGTGGAGTGAGGGGTGGATCTGACCTGTGCTGTACTCTATCCTGATAGTCAGACAGGACACTGTCTAGTAAAGCCTGTCAATCACGTGGTAGCCACGACTTAATGCATACATTGCTGCATGGTCTATTTTCCACTAAATTGGACCACCATTTAAAAAATGAACATTATGTTGTATTGAGGAAGGCTTGAAACTAGGCATTGAGACCATAAACGTATTAGAAAACGTTTACTGAGGTAATAAATCAAGTGAGAAGTAGGGCCATTTTACCCTAGACTTCAATACAATTTGACTTCTTTTTACAACCAATGGAGTCGTCTCATGATGCGCATTAGATAGAATGCAGGTTTAAGGAACTTCAGTTTTGACTTCATGTTTCAGCCCTTGAGTCCACGTCCACTTATATACTGTTTATGGTCGCTCGGCATGTTTGTTCAATCCTGTAGAAAGATACTGCTAATCAGACCGAAAATGCTGATGGCCAACCACGGTATCTACAGAGAGATGCGCTGGTTCTCACCTTGGAATCAGCTGAGGTTGGTGATATGTTAAGACCTTCTTATCCATATATGTCTTTATGAGGACACTAACAACTGATGTTAACTGTATTGAATTGTATGAAGTATTTATTACTTTTCTTGTGATTCTGTTTGTTTCCTGAAGGAAAGTGGAAGAATATTTCCTACCCAGAATGATCCAGGAAGTAACAGGGCAGGTAAAAAACCATCATCACCTGTTTTTTACTAAGACCCATGCCACTGTTTGACCACTGTAAGTTGGAAGTTCATTGGGTTTTTTTTTTACCTGCATTTCTGCTCATCAGGACACAGTCCCATTTGGTGACTGTGTGCTGTCCACAAAGGACACCTGTATTGGCACTGAGATATGCGCAGAACTCTGGAGCCCCAGAAGGTAGAGCAACAGAGGGCTGTGTGGCTGTTGTTGTTTTCTGTGCAGTTACTCTTGATGACTGACAGCTGACTATCTTCCTTAGCCCCCATGTAGACATGGGTCTGGATGGGGTTGAAATCTTCACTAATTCATCTGCCAGCCACCACGAACTCCGCAAAGCTGACCAGAGAGTCACCCTGGTCAAATCGGCCACCACAAAGGTACACTTCCTCTAAGAGTAAACAGCTGCTTATCTGTTAATGGGGAGATGTGACATAGTACAGACGTGTTCTGTAAGACTGCATAGACGACAAGGTGGAAAAAAGACATTTGTAATATTATACAATATCGCCAAAGGAAATTGTTGTACCACAGGTAGTGAAGGCAGTGTATTATTGGTGTTGTTCTAGAGTGGAGGTATCTACCTGTATGCCAACCAGAGGGGCTGTGATGGAGACCGTGTCTACTATGATGGCTGTGCCATGGTGGCCATCAATGGGGACATTGTGGCACAGGGAGCACAGTTCTCCCTCAATGATGTGGTAAGAACCAGACCCAGCTCACAATGTACCTGCAAATGTAGCTGTAATCTGTGAAATTGAAATCAGAAATGATTGATTGATGCGGGTGTGTAAGTGCGCGCGTGTCTGTGTGTTTGTCTATGTTTATGGTAGGAGGTGATCACAGCCACGGTCGACCTCGAAGATGTACGTAGCTACAGAGGAGAACTATGCCAACCTCTCATGGTGAGACAGCGCCACCCTCCACGAAGTTGACAAAATCATGTCTCCTTATTACTTTTTCCTGTGACTTTTACTTATTGCCTTTGATCATATCTAACGCTCATTAATCACAAGGTTGTATCATGTCAAAATTTCAGTTTGTCAGCCACTTTGCCCTGAAAGCACTCTGATAAACCCCACTACAGTACACAGACTCAGAAAGCAGTTGGTGAACACAGTAGAGCGTTTACCAGCTCCCTCAGGACCTAAAAGAGAAGGGGGCACTGAACTGAGATTCATCGGGTGACGCACAAACATTACAGTCTATGGTTAAAACCCAGATATTTTTCGAATTGATGTATTAAAAAGACTTGTTCATGCAGGTTTGCAGGTGCTCACCCAGCTATTATTTAAAGGGGTCACACCCTTGATTATACAGAATTAAACACGTCATCATTTTTCTCAGTAAATATATTTCTGAGGGGGCTATTGACATTAAAATGTCACCAGATGTCAGTAACAACCTAAGTAATCCAAATGTACAAAGAAATCAAAAAAATATATGTCCATAAATTAAGTTATGTGAAATAAAGTGAAATGGCACAGGGAATAAGTATTGAACTCGTGAAGAAAGGTACAAAAAGGTTTGGAAAGCAAAGAAACCTGAAATCTGTCAGTATTTAGAAAGCAATCCCGCCCACTATCAGTGCAAATGAAAATCAGCTGGTTTAGTCCTAATTGATGGCCTATAAAAAGGTTTCTCATTACCAAGGTGTCACACAGGAAGCATCTCATGATGGGTAAAAGCAAAGAGCTCTCTCAAGACCTTCACAACCTTATTGGAAGGAACATCATTTCACCATAAACTGGCCACGACTAGGTGGTCCTTGCAAGACTTCTGTCAGCGGAGTCAAAAGAATAATCAGAAGAGTTGTCCAAGAGCCGAGGACCACTTGCGGAGAGGTTCAGAAAGACCTGGTTAGCATGTACAGTTGTTTCAAAGAAAACAATATTATTCACGCAACCACCATGGCCTCAATGCACGCTCGCCGATCAAGACTCCATTGCTGAAGAAAAAGCGTGACGAAGCTTGTTTTAAAGTTTGCTACACAACATTTGGACAAGCCTATGAAATACTGGAAGAATATGGTCTGGTCAGATGAGACCAAAATTTAACTATTTGTTTGGATGACATAGCACACACCATGTTTGGAGGAGAAATAGCACTGCACATCACCCCAAAAACACCATACCAACAGCGAAGTTTGGAGGTGTGAGGCTGTTTTTTAGCATATGGTACTGGCAGACTTCATATAATTGAAGGATGAATGGAGAAATGTACATTGTTAATAAGAGTCTGCTGCCATCTACCATGATTCTGAAGATGAAACGAGGGTGGCAAGACAATGATCCCAAACACAGCTAGGGAAACTCTGAATTGGTTTCCGAGAAAGAAAATAAAGCTGCTAGAATGGCCCAGTCAATCACCTGACCTGAATCTAATTGAAAATCTATGGAAAGAATTGTAGATCGAATTCATAGAAGAGGCCCTTGGAACCTTCAAGATTTGAAAACGGTTTGTGTGGAAGAATGGGCCAAAATCACACCTGAGCAATGCATGCTACTAGTTTCTCCATACAGGAAGCGTCTTGAAGCTGTCATTACCAACAAATGCTTTTCTACGTAGTATTAAATACATTTCAGTAAGCGTGTTCAATACTTTTTCCCTCTGTCATTCCATTTTATTACACATAATTTATGGACATATGTATGTATGTTGCTTTATTTGTATGTGTGGATTACTTGGGTTGTTACTGACAGCTGGTGAAAATTAAATGTCAAATAGCCCCATCAGAAATATATTTAAGAAAAATGTTGACACATTCAAAAACCATTTTCCCTGCTGTATATGTATATAACTTTAATCCTTAATAAAATGGAAATGGGTGAATTATATGAAAATTCACCCTGTACAGATTTGTACCAGTTGTTTGTTTCTGCTGTACGGTTGGACATTTTAACATTTAGGTCTATGGAGACTGACTCACTGAGCCTCAGAGATTGATGCTTGGTTTAAACTTTCTGGATGTTTCTTTACCAGCAGGTCTCCAGCACAGAGCTGGTTTATCTGAGTTGTTCTTGCTAAATGTTTGAGTTGTTTATTTCAAAGTGGTTACGGCCCCAATTATATAATTAAATAACTCATGTTGCACCCTGTTGGCCAAAAAACTTTACACATTTTGCTATCTATAGTTTGTTTTCTGAACTTGTAATCTTAAAATTTAGCCCATAACCTTCTACCAGTTTTATTTGCTGCAGTAAAACAATTTTAACCACTGCATTTCTGCAGCAGAAGCACTTTCCTCTGATTCTTTATTTTCCTAATCACGGTTTGGCCTGTGGCTTGTGTCTCTGTTTCCTGTCACTGTGACACTTCTGTTGTAGGAGAGTCAACCTAAACCTTGCCACAGAGTCAAAGTGGACTTCTCTTTATCCACTGATTATGATCTCTACCTGCCAACTCACCAACCAATAACATGGCACTTTCATACACCCGAGGAAGAGATCAGGTACAAAGCAGTATTAGTACAATCTTTTAAAAAAAAAAAAATAAATAAATAAATCAAAGAAAGGATAGCTATAGACCTCCCTGTACAGCTGTTCATGTCTGTGTTGTTCAGTCTAGGGCCTGCCTGCTGGCTGTGGGACTACTTGAGGAGAAGTGGACAGGTGAGAAGCACACTGAAAACTATGCTGCTGCACTGTGTGTCTCATTTATGTAGTTAGAACCATGTAAATGAAGATTTGGTAATAGTTTGACCTGATTGGGTCACTTTGGTTCTGATTTATCCTCCAGGCTGGTTTCCTGCTGCCTCTGAGCGGAGGGGTTGATAGCTCCTCCACCGCTTGCATTGTCCACTCTATGTGTGTGCTGCTCTGTCAGGCTGTAGAGGATGGCAGTGAGTGTGGTTCAGTCTGCCAATAATAACACATCATGAGGCTTACAGTCTGCCCGGCTGTGGAATCTGATCCTGGCCTAAGTTCTTATTGCACCTTTGGATGTAAATAAGATGAACTTATAATTAATGGCAGAATTGTTTATACTTGAATTATAAAAAATATTGTATGTCACTATAACTGGGATGGATGCTTCACTATATTAGTCATTGATATTGTCCAAGGCTGGTAATAGTTCTAGAATTTGCATCTCAACAAATCATGAGTGCCACCAGTGAGTGATTTGCACAAAATGTGGACTCATCCACCAAATCATAATATAGATTATCTTAATGCAGTTTATACAATAAGTTCAAGACCACTTGGCCTCTCTCTTTGTCAGACACACAGGTACTAGAGGATATCCGCAGGGTGGTTGGGGATGAGTCCTACTGTCCCCCACAAGCACAGGACCTTTGTGGTCGCATCTTTACTACCTGCTACATGGCCAGTGAAAACTCCTCAGAAGACACACGCATCAGGGCAAAAGACTTGGCCAGTCAGATCGGAAGGTACGTATGCTTCAACATACAGTCAGGCCTGAAATTATTCATACCCCTGGCAAATTTTGAATTATTTTTAACTCAACCAGCAAGTTTCTT
The DNA here is from genome assembly GCA_038496675.1 of Rachycentron canadum. NCBI lineage: Eukaryota > Metazoa > Chordata > Actinopteri > Carangiformes > Rachycentridae > Rachycentron > Rachycentron canadum. The sequence continues at coordinate 27,202,202 of CM076648.1, read as the reverse complement.
GATTTGGAAATAACACAGGTGTCTTCCAGAAGAAAGAACAATGTACAAGAGGCATCATTGTGGAAAAAGATTTCTCAGCTTTTATTTACATTTGAACAAAAAGGCATGTCCAAAATTATCCATACCCTTCTCGATAATCAATAGCCTTTATTAGCTATTCAAGCAATCAAACACCTTCTATAATTGCTGACCAGCTTTTTTCATGTCTCCACTGATATTTTTGCCCATTCATCTTTAGTGATGAGCTCCATGTCCCAGGTTGGAGGGTCTCCTTGTCATCACCCTGATCTTTAGCTCCCTCCACAGAGTCTCAATTGGATTCATGTCAGGACTGCAAAATGTTAATGTTTTTGTCCACTAACCGTTTCTTGGGTTGTTGTCATGCTGAAATGTCCACTGGTGCCCAAGGCCAAGTTTCTCTGCAGACTGCTTGATGTTGTTGTTGAGAATCTTGATGCATTGTTCTTTTTTCATTGTGCCGGTTACTGTGATAAGGTTCCCTGGTCCATTGGCTGAAAAACACCCCCAAAGTATTAGGTTCCTACCACCATGTTTGACAGTAGGGATGGTGTTTTTAGGGTTGAAGGCTTCTCCTTTGGCAGTGATCCTTAGATTCTTTTTCACCTCTCACTATCCTCCTGGCCAGCACAGGTGTCACTTTTGGCTTCCGACCACATCCTCTGAGATTTTCCACAGTGCGCAACGTCTTGTATTTTTTAAATAATACTTTGCACTGTAACCACTGGAACTTGAAAACATTTAGATATGGGCTTATAGCCCTTTCCTGACTTGTGAGCAGCCACAGGTCCTCAGTGAGCTCCTGTGTCTTAGCCATAGCTGTCCACAAACCAACTGGAGAGAGCTGCTGTTTTTCACCTGTTGAGTTGATTAAAACAGCTGTTCCCAATGAATCAGGGTAAATAGGATGCTTTAGAACAGCTTGGACTATTTGGAATCGTATAGAACTTTGGATTTTCGCATAGACTGACAGTTTGCAAAGGGTATGAATCATTTTGGACATGCCACTTTTTGTTCAAATGTAAATAAAAGAAATATTTTTTTTCCACAATGATGCCTCTTGTACATCGTCGTATTATCTTCTGGGAGACGCCTGTGGCATTTCCAATCAAGAAAAAACTTACTGGTTGAGTAAAAATAACTTAGTCAACATTTGCCTGGGGTATGAATAATTTCGGGCTTGACTGTATATCTTTGTAATTCAATGCCTTTATTGTCATTGCAGAGTTCAAGAAAACTGTATTTAGTCAATATAATTAAATATAAAACAAACAATAAGTAGTGAAAGAATGGAGCAGATAAAATACAGATACTCTTATATTGCGCACAGGTAGCATTTCACACGATAATAATCCACATGCTTAGGATATTATTACAACCATACAGGATACTACTTGTGTTATTTAGTTGTTATAGGCTGATTATTCAGCAGTTTAGTTTTAATGGCACTTGGATAAAAACGTGTCAGGAATATCCAAGAGCAAATTTTTTAAAGAGGGGCAGCAGGGTGAGGATTGTTGCCTGGATGAAATGCATCTCTTATGTTTGTGACCTGACAAAGACAGCAGGTTCTGTAAAAGTCCTTTAGTGAGGGTAACTGAATGCCAGTGATTTGTGTGGGTATGTGTATAATATACACAGAATAAAGTAGTAGGTCATGGCCCCTAACCCTGTTTAACTGGTTATCATTTCAGCTGCTTCCCATTAAAAACATTTTCAACCTTTCATTTATCTCTTGCTTTGCAGTACACACATGAATATTAACATCGACATGGCAGTGAAAGGTATTCTGGGTATCTTCTCAGCAGTTACTGGGAGGTGGCCTCAGTTTCGCATCAATGGAGGAAGTCATAGAGAAAATCTGGCTCTGCAGAACATACAGGTCAGTCTCTCTTTCTCTGTCATCTCATTTCTTTCAGCTCATATGGTCTAACGGTTTAACCACCATCTTGTCACTAGTGCTGCAGCAACACAAATGTGGTCAGTAAGCACCTCACACAGCTTGGCTCTCACTTCCTGTGTCTGTCTGTGTCTGTGTTCTGTGTGTTCCCAGGCCCGGATTAGAATGGTCTTGGCCTACCTGTTCGCCCAGCTGAGTCTGTGGGCCTCAGGTAGACCTGGTGGATTACTGGTACTGGGATCAGCCAACGTGGATGAGAGGTATCACCTGACCCCACACACATCTGTGAGGTTTCATATTTCTTTCTAACATAACATGAGTTTCACAGTTGGCACTACATCACACCATGAGACATATCCACAGATGATTGATTGTCCCAATAGCCTGCATTGTATATCTGAAAATTTAGGAGCAAATTCTTCCAGTGTGACTGCTGTTACACTAACACCTACCAAAAAATCAGAATACAACATGAAACAATGCAGAACTGACCTGTTTTGTGAAAAACAAAATATACACATTTATTTATATATTTATATTATAAAATAAATTTTGATTTGTCTGGCATAAGTGTTGTTTGGTGTTGACTTATAAACAAAAGAGTGCGTTTCTAGTCGTTTTTATCATAGTACTATAGTTGAACAATGTTTTACTGCATATTCTGATGTGATTCTGATGTGACTAATAAAAAAAAAAAATCTGCTTCCTTGTTCTTTTCAGTTCTTAGGTATGGGCAAAAACAAAAAAGTATTTTCTAGATACAATCCAGCACAAGCATCTGTTTCAGTTGTTTTTTTACAAAAAAAATGTTTGAGGTGTAAGTGACACTAGCACAAAACAGTAGCTCACATGACAAGGTAGAATGTACAGTGAAGCATCAAGATGTGAAGCAGTGAAAGGACGATCATAAACAAAACAAAATGCAAAACAAATTTGATAGATTAAAAGAAATATTCATATATACTGCTCACTCTTAATTTGTACCTGAAACAACATGCTCGCATCACAGCCTGTTTTGTTTGAGTAGATTACAAAACTGGTTCTTTAATCTTTGGTTTGAGGAGGTTAAAATGTCAGTTATCAAACATAATGGGAATGTTTTTTTGCAGCTAAATGTGCTCTGTTCTTCCACGTTTTGTGAGTGTAATCACAGCCTAACTCCCTTGCTCAGTCTGACAGGGTATTTCACGAAGTACGACTGCTCTAGTGCTGACATCAACCCAATAGGAGGCATCAGCAAGACAGACCTGAAGAGCTTCCTGCTGCACTGTGCTGAGCAGTTCCAGCTTACTGCTCTGACAGGGTGAGGATGCCAGGTATCTCACCTGTCAGTACATGTTTGAGGATTATATGTCTGAGGCAAAGACCAGTTCCAGTGTCTCAGCTTCTTCACGTAATATTAAAAGTAAATCTTCAGAGGTGGACACAAGAGTCACTCCTGGATTTATGGGAAGTATGGTATATGAGCAGCACCATGTATTTAGAAACAGCAGTCACTCTTTCAGTAAAACATTGTAATGCTAACCACACATGGTTTTCAGTTTGTCAGTGGTTTTGGTTACCTCTGCAGAACCCTGGCCTCTCCTCCCACAGCTGAACTGGAGCCACTCACAGATGGACAGGCGTCACAGACAGATGAGGTGAGACAGAGCAGTAATGTCACAGGGAGCCTCATAATTAAGATCTTTTGAATTTTTTTCTGCACATTAGTCCAGCTGGAAGAAAACATCCTCTCACACATTTTTACGAGTTGCACAGACTGCCCCAGGCTGCATTTTCTGTTTTTTTTTTTAGTACTACTTTTTCGATAAAGTACAAAATGACCACCATGGAATAATCCCCCTCACCCTCAAACCCACAACTCATCCTCTCTACATACACACTGTCTTGGTTGCAGAAATAAGAAACAGAAATACACTCCATCATAAACACTGGGCACAAGTATTCAAACAACGCAAAACTCTGTCTGTCTGTACTACTTTTTACCCAGTGTTTAATGTGTTCCAGCAGATAATCTGTAGCTAAATGGAATTTGGCACTCACAGATGATCACATTCATCCAGGCCCAAAGTGACTGAACAGTGTCACATGACCATAAAGCATCAAGTCACCTTCCTCTGACTCCGATTATCAGCATTTTGCCATGTTTCTAAAGCCAGTGTTGCAAAATCTTGAATTAGGTGAGCAAATCCTGTCCTACTCATCATCTGACGAAGCCCCATTAGCCAGTCATCATTGAATAATAAACTGATGCTTCCTGATCTTTACCATAGGTCATTAGTACATTGTCTAATAACTTCCCAGCTTCAGGAACTGGTATACTAGCTCTCAATGCTCTGACAGCAAATGGTGCAGCTGCAGATAGTGGCACTGAAAAATTGAGACCTGAGAATTCTTTTATATACCTGAAAGACTTTTGATCATTGGACAGCATTTGCTTTATTTCCTGTCCTCCTTTTTCACCTCTACCTCCTGTTCAGGCAGACATGGGGATGACCTACTCTGAGTTATCAGTGATTGGACGACTGAGGAAGATCTCAAAGTGTGGCCCCTTCAGTATGTTCTGTAAACTTATTCATATGTGGAAGGACACGCTCTCGCCCTTGGAGGTCAGTGTAAACCTAATTTAGAGGAAATTCAGATATAAGTTCTTAAACTTGATCACACAAAACATTCATACATATTTAATTAATATTAATTTTCTCCAGGTGGCTCAGAAGGTAAAGCACTTTTTCAGGATGTACTCAGCAAACCGCCACAAGATGACCACTGTGACGCCTTCTTACCACGCTGAGAGCTACAGTCCTGATGACAACCGCTTTGATCTTCGCCCATTCCTCTATAACACACGCTGGACCTGGCAATTCAGGTGCATCGACAATCAGGTAGAAATCAGTACAGGGACATTGTTTCACTTAATTTTCTTGTTAGAGAAGAAGACCATAATGACATCATGTCAGCTAAAAAAAAAACGTCTAAAAAACTGTTTTCATTTCTTTCTCTGTTCCACAGGTGTCCTAGATGGCAGCAAGCACCTTACAATAATAACAACCTGGGGTTTGAACTGGGTTGGATAAAAAAGATTGAACACTTTGTATGGTGGTGATCGGTTGATTTTTTTTTTTTTTTTTTTTTTTTTTAATACAGCAAAATCAACCTAATGTGGCTGAAGTCACCACTGCAGCTGAAGTGACTTAGATGAACAGCATTAATGAAATGATATTTTAGATTTAGTATTTTAATTTGCTTAGTACAAACAAAATTCTATTTGAAATAAATATGTAATAAATATAATCAATTTGTAAATTTGTTGTTGGTTCTTTGAACTTAATATTAGCTTTTTGGCTTAACCACAGTGACATCATGCTTAAAGTCCATATAGTAGAATGAGATACCCATGTTTTTATTATTATTATTATTATTATTATTATTATTATTAATATTATAAAGCAGGTCAACTATTAACAATCCATTCAACAGCTAATAGATATTTCCATGGGGGCAAAAGTGGTAGTCTGACAGACAAGCCAACATTAGAGCCACAGTGCTTAAAAAGCAAAAAACGCAGGTCTATTATTACAATCTAACAACTGTTGACTATAATTACTCCCTCTGCCCATACTGATTCACATTAAGGATGAAAAGACCAAAGAGTAGTTCTGTTTGTCTGTATGACTGTGAGATAAAAGTGAAGCCCTCAGGGTTTCTGTCGATGTGGAGGTGCATTAATATGGATATGAATCCATATCAATGCACCTCCACCACCACACCGACAGAAACCCTGTCATACCTTACAGCTCTAATACAGGAAATGGTGAATGTGTTCCTGAAGCCTCTCGGGTTACTGGCCCCGAGACTAACACAGTGTGAGTTGGCTGACACAATTTTATAGCGATGTTTATGCTCTTGCTGCCTCGGGTTGCTTTTCCTCCCAGCAGCGTTTCTCTCCTCTCTTACTGCAGATATCTTGTAGTCACTGTAACCTGCAGCATATACTCTTTGTTGTGGGTGGAGTTTGTTTTTAAAGTCAGTGTAAAGTGATACCAGAAGACAAGAAGGGAGGGGAGGAGCAAAGCAAAGTTGTGACTTCCTAAAAAGAGTCTGATGCCTTCTGTTACAGCCAGGTTTCTGTTTGAGAACGTTTAAGATCGTGTTGTCAGTGACATATACCACAGGGCCCTCACTCTCACCACCGAGGAGCGATACAGCGCAAGCTGTAGAGTTCCTGGATGGAAACGGAAAGTCTGCTGACCGGGAGTGTCAACGGAGCCCCCGGGGACTATGGTTCCAGGTTGGGCCCAGTGAGTGAAGGGGCCCCGGGCACCAGACGAATGTCGTACTCTGTCACCCGGGAGTCATGTCGTGTCGAGAAGGACACAGGTGAGTCGAGGAGGTTAATATGCTTTCCAGTCTCTGACATCGGTAGTCACGTGAGCGACGTGTGAAGACAGGTGGCTAAAGTCCTGTTTGTAGAAAACAGTAGTGGAGGAATATTCGCACCTTACAAGTACATTGTAAATATATATAACTACAAGTAAAAGGCCTTCAGTTGATCTTGCTTTGTCAGCCTGCCAGTGTCATGTTATTATATTGTGCTATATTATTACTGAGGTATTATTGTGTTAGTTTCACAAACATGACATCACTTGTTCTGGTTCAGAGTAAAACCAATGTTGGCAACATTTCCCCACTCGTGTTCTGATAGATACCACATTAACATTATTATTATTTTTATGAAATAAGATTGGGTGGATTTACCATGACATATAGTGTCACTGCAGCTGAGGTTCTGCTGGAAGTAGCTAGATGGAAAGATGGTAAATTGTGGCCATAAAGAGGTGTACATGGTTACCAACAATACTCAGATTGTGACACTCAAATGGCAATCAGCTGGTTTTATCTATTTACATGTTGTTGTGCGTGCATAGGAAACATTGCTGACACTAGTACACCTGAACCATGGATCCATGGATTCAGTGTAGACTCTGACCCTCCCATCTGCGTGTTGCAGCAGATCCACCAGACTATGTATTCAGTTGTCCAGTGTTGGAGAGCCTGTGTCCACTGCAGCCTCAGGTTTGTGGTCTTGGTGACAGGAGTCATCAATATATATTTAGTTTACAATGATATGAAACATGAAAACCTCACAGTTGAAGAGAGAGAGTGGTATTGTCACTGTCAGTCATATTCTGTCAACACAGTGTAGTTAAAAATTGAAATTAATCTTCAGTGAATTGTATTAGGTTTAAGTGTGTGGTCGAATTAGCTGTGTATGTACTGAGAGCATCTATCTGTAGTCTACATGCAATGTTAAGGGACATCTGAAGCAACCAAGAAGCAGCACAGAGAACTGGAACTTTTCATTTACTGTAATGGAACTAATGCACAAGGACCAACAGATGATGAAATATGAATATTCACTGTATATTCAGAGTTCAACTCTTAAACTTAAAAAAACACATGTAAACAGACTAAACACCAACCAAAATCACAAAACATCTTAACTGACAACACATATCAGCAGTCTTATATTGTTGGTTACATACTCATATTTCAGGCAGTGCAGGTGTGTGAGAAGTGCAGCTTACACTTGTTTGTCCTTGTGTTTGTGTATGTGTTGACAGTGTTGCAGCCGTTTTTAAGTGTTGCTCTGTCAGTGGCACCCACCACCTCCTCCAGCATGACATCCTGCTGTGACGCATCAAGCCATAAGCACTGAATATGTGTGAGATGTCTGAGTGTGCAGCCAGAAATTAGTCATCACGACTATGTGTGTGTAACTGTTGGGTATAGACTTAAAGTCACTGAACCTCTGACATGACACTTTTGGAACAAGATGATGGACAATACAGCACTCCGATAAAGCCTATTCTGTTTTTTTCTTCTTTTCAATGCAGCTCTGTGTCATACTACTAGTCTACATACTACACTGATCTGACATTTCCACATATCTGCTGGTTCAGCTTTGTTTAAAATGACTAGGTCTGAATTGTGCTTTCAGGTTTATATCATCACCACTTTATTTGGATCAAATTGTTTAATTATATATGACTGCTGAACCCAAACATGATGGATTATTGATTTTGATAAACAGGTGCTGACTCAGGGAGGCACAGCGGTACAGTGGTTGGCACTGTCATCTCACAGCAAGTTCAAGGTTCGTAGGTTACCTCTGGGTCTCAGGCTTCTTAGATGGATATGTAGGTTTTAGTTTTGTGAAAAGTGCCCCTCACAGTTTTGAAGGGGTCCAATATGACATACTGTAAGTAAATTGCCACTTTGATATGATACTGATGAGTCAGAACATCGTGAATCCTCTCTAACGTGCTGCGTGTTAGAAAGCCACTCTGACCTGTCATGTCTGGGACTCCGAAGGTGGCACTCGGACATAAGCATCAGATTCTTTAATTCCTGTATGATGTCAGGTGGACTCACCTATCCAAGAACATGACCCAACAAACCATGAAGAATGTTGCAGGTTAATGGATTGTCCCTGCTTTGCAATGACAATCAATCCAATAGTCTCAACACTGTGATTTGGATTAAGTTTGTTATTCTTCAAAGTCTAACAACTGTAACAAAAACATGGATGAATGATGTCACAACACTCAGGTTCTAGTGTCAGCTTTTCTCCTAGCTCCATTGGCTGCTGTAGTTGCATTGTTATATAGAGATGAATAAACCAGTTCATTGTACAAACTGCACTGATGTTCAGACTCTGTCCTGTGAACTCAGAAAGCCTTTTAACATGTACAGTTTGGCACAGAAATATTTGGACAGTGGCACAATTTTCATGATTTGGGCTCTACATGCCACCACATTGGATTTGAAATGAAACAACTTTCAGGTTTAATTCAAGGGGTTGAACAAAAATATCCTATGAAACATTTAGGAATTGCAACCATTTTTATACAAAGTCTCGTCATTTCAGGGGCTCAAAAATAATTGGACAAATTAACATTACCATAAATAAAATATATATCAGGCAATGACTGCCTGAAGTCTGGATCCCATGGACATCACCAAATGCTGGGTTTCCTCCTTTCTGATGCTTTGCCAGGCCTTTACTGCAGCTGTCTTCAGTTGTTTGTTTGTGGGTCTTTCTGATGAGTTGGTGAGTTCCCAAGCTCACCAGTGTGCTTTTTTTTTCTCAGAATGTACCAAACTGTTGATTTGGCCACCCCTAACATTTCTGCTATCTCTTTGATGGATTTCTTCTTTTTTTGCAGCCTAAGGATGGTCTGTTTCATTTCCATTGAAAGAGCTTTTGACTGCATGTTGTGGGTTCACAGCAACAGCTTCGAAATGCAAATGCCACACCTGGAATCAACTCCAGACCTTAAAAATAATGGAATAACCCATGCAGCCCATGAAATAGCTTTTGAGTCAATTGTCCAATTACCTTTGGTCCTTTGAAAAAGAGATAGCTACATATTAAAGGGATCCTACAGATCTGTTATCAAATCATGATTAAGTTTCAGAGTGACTCATAGCCAAAGTAAGTGAAGACCTGAATGTCTGAACTGTCCCACCCTGCTGTCTTCCTCATGCAGCAACGTTTTGAGTTAGCTTTTTATTCTCCACTAGGTGGGTGGAGCTCTGGTAAGTTTGTGCATTAAACCACCAATCAAATCAGGTCTTGCATTCCTAATTATAACTAAAACATTTGTATAAGTATAATGAGATCCACTGGAAATTTCATGTTACAGTTCATGTTCATGTGTGTCTCAATGGGTCATGTGACTTAAACTGTGGGCAGTGGCTGAAACCCCTGCTCCTCAGAGTTTCCTTTCCTCTCTCCTGAGGGTGCCTTCTCAGGCAGAGCCATCTCTCTGGCTTCACTTACAACAAGCTCCACCCATGACACTTCAGCAAACTTCCACAGACATCAAACATCAAACCAACCAACTGTTTGTAATGAGTGCATTTTTATGTACTGTTAGGTGTGATGGAGATCTGTTCTAATGGAGATGTAGGCTTGTAGACCACACCCCTCGTGTTTTCCACAGTTTTGCCTGAAGAAAAAACAAACCTTTATCTCAGCACCTGATCCAACCAGTTCCACAGCCAATAACAGCACTTTCAAGTGTCTGTGTCAAAGAACAATTCTATTGTGCAGGATCCATGTCAAGATGTGGACTAAGTGACAGTGTTCATGGTGATTCAGGGCAGCTGATTGTTTTTACATTTGTCTCTGAGACAAAGGAAACTTTGGTATGCTGCTGTTACTCTCTCTTGGCTGTCTGTCCACAGAAGATGAGGATCTCTACATCCAACAAGCTGTTGTGTTCATCGAGGATGCCATACAGGTGAGCATGATGGGTTTCCTCATTCAGTATTTTATTACATGTCATCTCTATTACTATGTTTGTGTCTACAGTCAGTGTTTTTGAACATGGATCACTCCAGTAGGCTCTGTCTCATTTTTAGGGTTGATTTCGAAATTTAGTTTTGGACAGAGCATCACATGAGCTTTAACCCCTGTACTTAAAAGAGAAGGAGAGCAGGGACTTCTGGGTGTTGAGTTTTGGGTGAGGGGCCAAGTCAGTGCAACAAGACCAGTCAAGCTAGTCAGCTGGTCTCACCTCTTCATCAGTTTGCTTCTTTCCTCCTCTCTGTGCTCACATATGCAATTTTTAATACAATTGAATTCACATTAAAGCTGCTCTCTCATTTTTCTGTTTCTGTTATTATAACAATTATAACCAGAGCATCTTCTGACATCACCACGACTCTCTGCATTATCTGTTTTTGTACTCTTTGCTGCTGTAACACTGCAATTTCCCCACTGTGGGACAAATAAAGGAATTTGAATTGAATTTGAAATAATCACGGATCACCATCATGGAACTCCCAAACATCCTCCAAACCAACGGGGCTTCAGTAGTATTGTAGTGAGCTTGCATGGAAAACTATAGTGACTATAGTTATTTTGTGTGTTTTTTTTTTTTTATTATTCATTTTAATGTTTTTATTGTATAGGTCAGTGGATACCGGATTAGAAAAGCAAAGCAGCGAAGAGTTCACCTGACTGGGAATGGAACCAGAATCTCAAAATAATAAAACACATGCTTTACTCTAATGTGCTATCTATCCATCCAACCTCCGGTCAATGATTTGGTCTGTTGTCAGTTTTTGACAGTTAACAGGCTGCTGATAACTGGTGACATTTAGCACATTGCCAGAGCAGGCTAACTATTAGCTTCATCCACATTCCCTCTAAGATGTCAAGCTCATCATTTTTGACGTATATCACAAAACAGAAACTATAGACTGATGAAGCTAAAAGAGTAGACAGCATTGTAAAAAGGCATGGTTACACTGAAGTCCAACAACAACACTGTAAAACAGACAATTAAATCTCAAATGTTTGATTTTACATATGAGTTGATTTAATATAGAAAACAACACGTAGCCCTACAGCACTCAGTAGGGTCTGTGAGTTTGAGAAACACCACATTACAACATGAGATTTTAACTAATTTACTCACAGACCACCGCTTGTGGACTTTGTGACTTTGAGAAAGGCCAGTCTACAAGAAGTAGCAAGGTCCATTTTTGAGAAAAACAATTCAGTTGGTAAATGTATCTGAAAAGTTGGGAAATCCAGCAACAAAGAAAATTTGAATTAATGTCAGCAGATAACTGGTGAGGTCAATTCATATCATGAGGAAAAAAGTCACTCTGGCCCAGCCTCTCAATGGATCCAAACCAATGCACAATCTTAATCAATTTTACTCATCCATTATTGCCTACTTAATGTTTACTGTATTGTCTGTACTAATAAAGTTTATTTGTTTGCTTACAGTATCGGTCCATCAACCACCGGGTGGACGCCAGCTCATTACGCCTGTATCGATGGTATTACTCCAGGATCTGCCAATGGTAAGATCACAGCTCAACACTTGTCAGGTCATACATGAGTGTCTGGGACAGGGACAGCAGCTGTTGATCTTTCTCACAGAGAATATCACAGGGGTGAAGCAGTGTCAGGGTCCTGTCATGGCTCACAAGGACCAGTAAATACTTCACAACCATCATTAATGATATAGTAACATGCTTTTCTTACTATGACCAGTCAAATATCTGCTCTGAAAATCGAGATTTCTACTTTTATACACTTTGCAGATGTACTTTACATTTGGAACAGAAACTCTGAGCAGGGTCTGTGTTAATCAAAAAAAGAGCAGATAGGTATGAGTACCCAGGTCAGGTGGAAATATTCAGTGATAGCAGAAAATATTAATTGATAGCAGTGACCTCATGCAGGTTGGTCAATCCACATAAACCTAGGTTCTCACAATTGTACAGTCAGTGGGAGAATGTGACAGAAATAAGATTGATTGATTGATACTCAGGGTGTGACACACACAAGAGATGTTGGTGTGATCCCTCACTGTATTTCCACCCACCAACACTACACAAAGGCCCTTTCCTTGGCACCTAACAGCAGAAGAAGCACAGGTATAGACAATAATATTAATAATAGTGGCTTAGCAGTATCAGGTGGTGGAGCACTTGCCAGAAGGATCCAGCATTAATTAACATTCAAAGCCATTTAGAAGAAGGACGACTAAAGGCTGGTCCATTTGCACGATGCCTGGCAACCTCATGCACAGTACACAGCTTTGCAGAACTAGCTAACTATCCTGATTCTTGTCTTTATGCTAAGTTAATCTAACTGGATGCTCTCTAACGTCATATTTAGCATGAGAGGTATATTAATCTTCTCACCTCGCTCTAAGCAGATAAATTCTCAAAATGTCAAACTGTTCCTCAAACAATGTGGACCTGAGGATGGTAAATTCTGCTCGTCCATCCACTCACCTGTCCTGTCATGTCCTATCCTGTCTCAGGGGCTTGGGCCTGACCATTGCAGTGGTGTTGTTACTGGCTTTTGTGGAGCGCCCGTCCTCTTTATCACTCTCCTCAGACCCCCGACATCGCTCCCCGCCCTGGGAGCCCCCCTGTGGTGTCACAGAGAGCATTGAGATGGTCTGCCTCATCATCTTCTCTCTTGACCTTGCTATCAAGGTGAACAGCTGACTGATTATAAACAGGGTTTCCACAGATTTTATTTTCCAATAATCCTTTAAAATTATTTTCTGTTTGTTTGTCTGTTTGAACTGTCACTTTGTCTGTTTTGTCCTCAGAGCTACTTGATTGGCTGGGAAGAATTCAGGAAGAGCAAATGGCTGATTGGCTACACCGTGGTGATCTCAGTCTCCATCATTGACTGGGTGTTGTCTGTCAGCATGGTGTGTGATGAGGTGAGATTTCCCATGCTTCCTGAAGGAATCAGAGCTCACGTGATATTAAAACAAGCAGCAGTAATGAGTTGGACAAATATTTAGGATTATCAAATATGTTTCCTGCTAAATGTGGTATTTTTCTCTTTTTTTTCTGCAGAAACTGAGAGTACGGCGACTTCTGCGACCATTTTTCCTCCTGCAAAACTCCTCCCTGATGAAAAAGACGCTGAAGTGCATAAAGAGGACTCTGCCAGAGATCGCCAGGTATCTGACTCTTTAACACAGACAGGGCTCTCTAAGATCTTTACTGTTTCATTCATTGTTATAGCCTTGCTACATAACAAAAACAAAAAATTAGAGTGAGACACTGCGACAGTTACAGAATAAAGGTATATGCTAAGTGTAATATTATGTATATAATGTAATAATAACAGGTCAGTAATATTCTTAGGTAAGTTACTTTAGTTGCGCATTGTATAAGTAACTTGTTCAATTACACATGTTATTGAAAAGTACTTGCATTACATTATCAGTTATACAGTGATGAAGTGAAGTAATTAGTTGCATTGCCCATTATTAGAGTGGTGAGAGAGAGCTAAGGGGGACAGCTCAGTGTACAAAGAGAGACTATAGCGAAACCTTAAATTATTTCAGTTAATATAAATTTTTATCGCCTCACCAGCTCTCAGATTCTCACTTCTGTTAGCGGGTCGCTGCTTCCCCATAATGAAGCCACAGAAGTATGATGATCATTTCTAATTGCACTGCTCTGCACTCTGATTGTATTACAGTGTCCAAACACGTGTGAGACAGTGTTTATTAATTTACAATTTAGCACCAACCATGTGTTAGTTCAAAGCCTGGGTGATATCCAAAATGTAATATTTTCATACAACACAAATATGGTGATGAACCATAATAACACAGAAAAAGGAAAATATGGCATATGTCTGGAAATATTTTTTAATCAGCCCAAGACTCATCTTATTTGAACCAACAAATCTAACAGCTCTAAAAACTGATAAATTATAGAAAAAAATCTTATCAATACTATTAAAAATAATAATAATAATAATAATGATAATAATACAATGAAAATCTGATTTAAAAAAAGAAACTGGGGGGAGTTATTTCAGGCATCAGTGTTAAAAGATGATAACAGGTAATCCAGGTTGAATCATCAGCACAAGAGATGAGCAGCAGTGTTAGAAACTATCTGGCTCTTCAATCATATATACATTAATATTTAAAGGACATTTCAATAAAGATCATACATGACCCAGACTGTAAAATCTATTGTAACCAAACCACAAATGTACACTCAGTAGAAACCTAATACCACATTAGATCTGTTGACCAGTGGTGTCATTTAGGTCATTTTATCATTAAAATAATTATTTCAAACAGGGATTGATAGGAATGAACATTTGAAACCAGCAATGAACTGTACCTTAGACAGATAGAGAGCCTTGATGATCCTCGATTGCCCCCAGGCTTTTCCTCCACTCCCTGAATGTGTGTTGGCATTTCTCTGCAGTGTCATCCTGCTGCTAGCGCTCCATCTCTGCCTCTTCACGATGATCGGCATGCTGCTGTTTGCTAAAACTGAGGTTAGTCCTGGTCATTGTGTGCATACCCTGTTAAATACACACTGCTGTACTGTGCTGTTCTCACTTCACTCTGTGTGTGAATTATGTGTGTATGGGGTTTGTGGACATATATTAAAAGCACTTAATTTAAAGCAAGCTGTCAGAACTTAATTTTGTGATGTCACTGCCAAACAGTCACCATCTTTAGCCAGTCTCTTTGAAGGATTAATCTTTTATCATTATTCTTCAACCATACTTTTTGTGTTGTATTATGTTACACTTGGACTGTAAACCAGCTTTTCCTCTGTCTGCGTGCATGGACTGTAATCCTGTTACTCACAATTAAGGGATAAAATCCATCCCCTGGAGTAGGAGCTCCAAGAGATGCATTCTCTCCTATGCCAGATCATCCACCTCCCTGATTTCCCTGGTGGTCTCACTCACAATGGCCTGGCCATCTGTGACACACACTGGCACTGTACCAGGCCATCTGGAGGGTCAATCAGCCAAGGAGAGTGAGCTGGTGCCAGTGGTCTCCACCACTCACACACTATATTGGATCTGGAACTGGACCTGCAAAAATGCAGATACTACCAGATCATCCAGAGGTTTTTAATGGACTTAGATGTAGAGCTCCTCACTAAATCCACCTGGAGCATTAAATCTGAATGTGACTGGGGTTTTTTTTGTGTCAGCTCAGCATTAAGCTATAATCCATTACCTGTGATTGGTCTGACCATGTGTCAGTCAAAACAGTCAGCCAATCAGAAGAGATGCTCAGAAACCTGACACAAAACACCCTGTTCTTTCTGTCCTACTCCCCTATCCCTCAATAGAGCTTCAGAGAGAAGGGGTGGATGGATACCAAAATATTTAGATTAATTCCTGGAATATTATAAAATATGAGACCTTTTAAAACTCTCAGCAACTGGTTCAGAAACAGCTGAGCAGGCTGGATGTTAAACATGAGTAAATCAAGACAGTGGAGGATTCAGAACTGAAGAGGGAAGAGGTGAGTAAATATACCTGAGGCCCAAACCTCTTCTAAACCAGAAATTGGAGGCATGAGCAGTGGAAAGAACAAGAGTAATAGCAATAATTAATTATTGTTAATAATAGAGAATACATGCTAATAATGTAAATTAATTATTATAATTGATTATTTACAAGAACATTCAAAACCAAAATTGTTTGTACCTGCTTCATTTTTGAAGTTATATTAAGACCAAACAACATATATTCAAATTTAAGTATTCATCCCACTTACATGTATTGTCCCATGTGTACCTTGTGGTGAGCTAGACAGTGTACTTTACTCTGAAGGGCCCTATAATTACGAACATTTCTTCATAATGAACAGAAAACCATTGATTGTTGTCAGTATGATGGTAGTTACAGAGCAAATAGCTAACTGCTAACAGTTAGTTTCCCATTATCTGCCCATGTGTGACATATAACATTAACTAATATTAATAAAAAATATTAATAAAATATTAACTAAATACTATTTCCAAAGACTATATCATTTTTTATATTGATAAGTAGGTTAGTCAAGAGCCCTAAACAGCTTCTGTCTCTGAAAACTCTCTAAACTAACAATAAAAACAAGTTTCAGTTTACAAAGTTATAGTTATATAGACTAGAAACAACAGCAGATCTTTACACTGAGAAGCTGAAACCAATATTTAATCTTTGTTGTTGAAATGTCAGACTTGATTAATGCAGCAGAGCCTGAGCAGTAGATCATCTCCCACAGTTTGTCACCTCTGGTCTTTGTTCAGGACCCAGACAAGAATGGGGAGTGGAAGTTACACTTCAGAAACCTGACTACATCCCTCACCTCTCTACTGGTGCTACTCACCACAGCCAACAACCCAGACGGTATGCATCCAATCACATGAGAGGCCAGCCATGTTTCTTATTACTTTTTATTGTTTCTGAGTTTCATTATGGTTCCTACCATTCCTTAGTGATGATCCCTGCCTACTCCCTGAACAGAGGCTACGCCATTTTCTTTGTGGCCTTCAGTGTTATTGGTAAGCAGAAAATATTAGCAGTTACATGAAGGTGATCTTAATTTCTATTCACTATTAGCCACTATTAAAGACAAATAAAATATTTTCTTTTTTCAGGAACCTATTGTCTGATGAACCTGCTGACAGCTATCATCTATAACCAGTTTAGAGGATATTTACTGGTGAGTCATACTTACAGAATGAGGTCATACTGCTGAGGGGCATTTTAATATCCTGTTGCAGTTACTGGAAGCCACCCAGTACAAATGCAGTCATGCACTGGTAGCCACTAAGCACTGAGGATTTTTTTTTTCACTTTTATTAAACATATGTTTAATGAGCTGTCTCTCCCAGCTGGGAAAGTGGATGTGCCAGTAAGCATGTAAAATGCACTGTAAGAGAATAGACAAAACTTGACAATGAAAAAGTGAAAAATAGTCAGGTGATCTTTTTATATGCCACAGTATATGTCCAGTACTAGCAGTAGTTATCACTTATGTGAGAAATGGAGAGTAATGGCAGGGGAGTCTGAGAGCAGTTTGGGCTGAGGCAGACTATAGGTGGGGCAGAGTAGATAGGCGAGGACATGCTACATGCAGTGGAGCAAACAGGGTGAGGCAGATGAGGCCACCTGGGGATAGGTGATCTGGTGGCAATCTGATTGTGAGGAGACCAGGGGAGTGGAGCTGGTTTCCAGGGAGGCATGGACAAGGTTAGCAAACTTCCTAACAAAGGGAACTGCTTCACCAAAACAAATTGGCCTGTTATCACATATTGAGTCTCAGCATTAACAAGTTAGTATTTAAAACACATGATGCAACCAAGAGCATTTATCCAGTTTCACCTCCAGTTTGTTATGCAGTTCTGCAACTCAATCTAAAGACTCCATCAAGCTGAGACATCCTTCAATGTAATGGAGGTAGAGGTCTCCTGTAGCACTGTATATCTTGTGCAACAGTAACAAGAAGATTGGGTGTAAAAGTGAAAGCTTTGGGATTTGAAACAGGATTAGCAGTAACATAGGATACCAAACTGGAAACAAAAAGATGTTTGGTTGACCCTTTAATCTGGCCATCCTCCAATACGGCTCTGCTACATTCACCCTTTTTGGCTGGACCACAACAGTATGGCCAGCCCTATAAACTACTGACTGACAGAGTAACAAGGTTACACCATTGGTCATCCAGTTGAGTGGTAGAGTCTCCACATTGGTTGTTCATTTAAAATGATTTGGAGCGAACAAGCAGTTTTGATAACATAGATGACTTAGAAAAGGTGAAACACTAACAAACTGCCTTGGTCTGAAAAGGGCAAAGTCACTTGCGTAGTGCTTCACGCTGCTTTGTGCCAGGCGTGATCTGGCTCACTGGCTGGCAGTCCTGAAAAGGTGTGTAGAGCAGGATGTTGACAAGTGACTGCTGTCACATGTTGGAATAAAAGAGGAGTCAAATTGAAAAAGTGTTTACACTGGGCAACTGGACTTGGTTGTAGGTTCTTGAAGACATTTCAGATCTCATCCAAGAGGCTTCTTCAGTTCTAAACAATGAAATTCCAATTAGAAACAAATAAATTACGTCAAAAAAAAAAGAAAGAAAGAAAATCCATTCAAGGAAAGAATTCAACACTTTGAGGAAATATAATTCATCTTTGAGTGTGAGGTGAAGTTGAAAACAGAAATCCACAGACTGGATAAAGCTCTCAGAGCACAAGAGGAAATGTTTGGACCATGCTGATAACAAACCATATGCTGTGCTTAGCATAAAGACTGAAAGCAGAAGATGAATCCTGGACTATGGTCAAGACTACACAAACCAGCATCTCACTAATTAAAGGTCCATATAGTAAAAAGGTAGATGTCCATGTGGTCTTTGATTATAAAGCAGATATAGGTTCTATATTAATACTGTAAAAGTATCAAATCCCTAAATTCACAGAGGAATTCACACAACCTGTATTCAGAAACTGTCCCTAAAAAACAAGCCAGCAGGACATCTGTAACTTTTTAATGTCACAACAAGGTAGTCGCTACCATTAGCTGTGTCCCATGCCCCAGCCACCTGGACCTACCATCCAACATTGCAGTATTTAGTTTCTCTGAGTGTTTACCTGAAATCTTCTATATTTTTAATGGGTCACTCATAAAAACGTCAGCCAATCAGAGGTGCTGTCTTCTGATTTACCACTGTCATTACTAGTTTCAGAGAGAAGCCTGAAACAGAAGATGTAAAACTACAATGAGGAAAATATAAGTTATTTTCTATGTTAAATGAACTTGTATGTAAATTCAAGCAATGTTATTCAAAATGGATCTTCTACAGTGTTGTTGGACTTCAGTGTAACCAACCGTCTGGTATTCTACCCATATGGCCAGTTTGTTTCATGATTGACGTAAAAAATGATCAGTATTATATTTGAAAGGAAATTAGGATAAAGATCACGGTTAGCCTGCCCTGGGACTGGGCTAAATTTCAGTTATCAGCAGCCTATTAACCATCCAATATATATCCAGCATGTTCCCAATATTAAAATGCCAAATAAAGTGACACCTGCCACTATACACCTGAAATAGTAAGGCCTAAAGAATTTTGGGGATCCTTGGTCTGAAAAGGTTTGAGAAACACTGATCTAGGCATCAAACCTCACTCGGAGGACAAGAGCCAGGGAAGCTGGGAGTCAAAGGCATCTGTTGCAGCACTAAAACTACAAATTGTCTTTTTGGAGTTTTGCTTAGATAAAGATTAAATACTGTGCATATACTCTACTGATTTGTTTATCATTGGGCTTTAAAGGTGTTGCAGGTGTATTTTTGTAGCTTGGACAGAGATGTGGTAGCCGTTTTCCATGTTTACAATCGCAATGCTAAGCTGAGCTAACCACATCTGAACACCAACATGTTTGGTATCAATCTTCTGCAAAAACTGGTTTCCTAAAATGTTGTGCAACCACACGAGGTAGAATGCTGAAGGTTCAATTCCTGAACTTTTGTTGAGTAAGAAACGTTGCACGTTCATTGCTCATTATTCTTCAGAAAATATTAGTGTACCCTGAACACGATGGAAATAAAAACACACACTGCACTTTTATATACTTATCAAAATCTTTGTTCATAGATGTCTGTCCAAACATCTATCATCAGGAGACGACTGGGTATTCGGGCAGCTTTCCAAGTCCTCAGCTGCCACAGAGCCCAACGTGCTCCTGAGTAAGACATACGCACGCACACGTGCACACGCACACACATACACACCTCCCCACCCCCGGGAGGTATGTCCTAATCCTAAAGTATAAAACTGGTCCTGACAAATGTACACAGACACAGGCCCACACATTCTTAGTTGTCTTGTTTTCTTTGACAGGGAACGTGTGCATGTTGATGCAGTGCTGAAGGTGATGTCCAGAGTCCAGATGAAGAGCTACTACAGAGCAGCCATCACTATGGTCAGGAGCCACAGCACACTTAGACCTGCACACACACACAGTGTTTTTTTTTAACTGCAGTCATTGTGAGAGAGTAAAGAGAACCACAGGTGTAAATAACAGAACTAACAACAGCCAGACTCCACTTCAGTTTCAGGCTCCTGGTGTTGTTCATGCTGAGTCACTGTCACACTGCCATGGCTCATTGGGGCAGAGCCAGTGTTCACGTTACTATTAACACATGGAAATGTCAAAGTGTCTACTGTTAAGTTAAATCCTGACATGTGTGAATAGATGATTATTGTACTTCAGTCTTATGTTTGTATAAAACTTCAGTGATCTCGATGAGCTTGTTACTGCTCCCCCACTTGTTCTATTTGATTCAGACAGTCAAAGACTTATGTGAATTTAAGTTTTCACACAGAGCTACTCAAAGCCAGTAGAATGTCAATAATTACTTGAAAATTGTGAAACTATTCTCTAATTGACATCTGTAAGTGTGTGACTTTCAGCCTTTCATATTGTGGACCATTGAAACTGACCTATTTATCAGTTTGTCTTATCAATCTGAACTTGAAAAGCTTATTCATGCAATTCCAATAAATTTAAGTGCACACAGTCTGAAGTACAGGCAACATATTGAAACACTGCAGTGACTTGTTATTGGGTTTTATGTTATGTTGATATATTTGCCATGAATAATTTGTACTACTTACCCTTATTACATTTAGATAGTTACTGTCAGGGCTGACGTTAGCTGTGACTCCAAAGCAGACCTGTACTCTGAGGTGATCCAAAGAACAGTCCTTTAATAAAGCCAAAGTCATTACACAGGAAATCAGACAGTGGGGGCAAAGGTACAAAAACAGCAGGCAAAATCCAAAAGAGCATACACAAGTAAAAAAAAAAAAAAAAAAAAACCTCTAGGACAAGTTGACACAGGAATGATACAAAACAAACTGGCACAGAGGGTAGAAAACAAGCGGACTAAATACTCTAAAGGGAGGGACGACAATGAGACCCAGGTGCAACACATTAGGGCAGGGCAGGTAATCACACAGGCAGGAAACACATGAGGGCAGGAAGTGAAGGACCTGAAACAAGACAAGAGGTGAGTTTCAAAATAAAACAGAAAACATAAGACACTAGGGGAATCAAAAAGTAACTTGACTAACAGAGCGAGGTGTGACAGTAAACATACCTCGCTCTGTTAGTCAAGTTACTTTTTGATTCCCCTAGTGTCTTATGTTTCATGCTGCCATCAGAATGACTTCTGGGTCTGCACAATCTACCTGAACTAAATCATTCAGCCTTATGCACCTTCTCAGCCACTGTGATCCCCTAATTAATGTGGTCTGGCATCACCTTCCCTGCACACTAGACCGTCTCAGTCCAAACTGTTCTGGTCTGTTGTTCCCTGATGTGGAACAAGCTACTGATGTCTACCAGACCGAGGATCACCTCCTTTCCTAACACCTTTAACACTCAAACATGGCTAACTAGCTCCTAGTCCTTACATCAAGGTCTCTTACTACACTGAAGCTTGACTGATGTCCCTCACTCTGAGTCTCTATGGATAAAAGAGTTTGACAGATCGGTGAATGTAAATGTAAATATGAATCCAGTTCATGGAAGCTTTGGGTGTTCTCAAAGAAAAGTATCAGGCTTTTAAAAACGCTGTGTATCTTTATTGAATTTCTATGCAAAGCTTTAACTGGTCTATCACTGCTGGTCCTGACGGCACATCACTGTTCTTCATCGCCTGACGGAAGCATAATTTTTACCTTTCATATATTTAGACAAGGCTATTTAGACATTTAGACATGTCCATGTTTTGTTTTTGGTTTTTTTTTTTGTCTCTGACTTGTCTTTTCTCCTCTCTAACCTGTCAGGAGGCACAGCAGTATGCAGATGTTGGCTACATGGATCGACAGCAGTTCCAGAAGATATTTGAAGAACTGGATAAAGATCGTATCAAGGAGGTCGATCTGTGCCCATACACTTAACATTGTTGTTGTCTTCATTTTATATCTTTTATATCTATATCTAAATGCTCAATGGGGACATCGTAATTATAATATTTTTTAATATACCTTAAAAACATAACCATAGCAACATCATAACAAAACCATAACTTCACCATAACATCAGGTGTGTGTGTGTCTGTGTGTGTCTATCTGTCTGTCTGTCTGTCTGTCTGTCTGTCTGTCTGTCTGTCTGTCTGTCTGTCTGTCTGTCTGTCTGTTTGTTCCTCCCAGCATCCTCCTTTGCCTCAGTACAACTCTCCGATCTTGCAAAGACTCCAGGTGATCTTCAGTCACTACTATCTCACTATATTTGGCAACGCAGTGGCACTGGCCAATGTCATCTGTATATGTGTAAGTTACATTAATGCACGCACGCACGCACGCACGCACGCTGACCAAGATGGCAAGTATATTGTAATGTAATCTGTGTGTGTTTCAGACTGTTCTGGTGTTAAACTCTGAAAAGTCCACAGCAGAGAGAGACAATTACATCCTTGAGGTGAGCAGCCTCATCGAATGTCTTCTGGAGTCTTAGGGGGGTTCATGGTCATGTGTCTGATACCACGCTTCCCTTGTCTTTATCAGATTATCAACCTCTGCTTCATCCTCTTCTACCTGTTTGAAATGTGTGTGAAGATCTTTGCCTTTGGCTGGAGAGGGTATCTCTCCTACAGGAACAACATCTTTGATGGCTTCCTCACCATCCTGCTCTTGGTAACATTGCTCTGCTACACACTCCTATTATTTTCATAATTTGTATTTGTGTATGTGTCTGCAGTTCAGTCAAAGGTGAACTAAGGACCATAGTTACTGCTCTTTGGACAGTTTGCTTGCCTGTGCTTCATGTAAATCCACATCCACAAAAGGCTGATCATCACCCTTTGGGTCTCCTCACTAAATGTAACATGTCTCTTCTGGTACAAAAAGACACACAGACTGTGAGTTCACTCTGAAATGGCTGCTGGTCAACATACCTATCTGGGTAATCTAACATTGTGTCCCCAAAAGATAAATGAAAGCATGTTCATACTTCACCTGTACTTTAAGAAGGAACAGGTGGACCAGAAACAAAGAGAAACATTGGTTATTGTTACCATAAACAGGGAAGGTGAAGGGTGTTTGGAGACTGTGTGCAACCTAAAATCAACATAGCTGCTATGCTGCAGGAGGAATTATGTTAACAGAGGTCAATTGTGTATTGTACACCTCTGAAGGCCAAGTGTAAAAATAGGGCAGGTCAGGAAAGTTGTAATGGGGAAACAAAACATTAATTAATTGAAAGCAGTGTCTGTCAGTTTAATATCTGTTACCATTTATCACCATTTTTTTTTTCAACTTAGATCTTGTGTTTTATATTTTTCCCTGTTAGGCCCTCCAGATCACTATTTATGCCACCTACAGGCTTCCTTATTCTCACTGGTGGGTTTTTATTTTACTATTTGAAAATGAGTGCTTCTTAATTCAATTGTAGTTTTGTCTGAAATGTAAGCATTGTTTGTTTTTATATAGGAAACTGTAGTGATGATTTATATTGCAGGGATATATAAAAATAAACTTTGTGTGTGTGTGTGTGTGTGTGTGTGTTGTGTGTGTGTGTGTGTGTGTGTGCGTGTGCGTGCGTGCGTGCGTGCGTGTCACAACAGGGACCCGTCTTCTCATGGTGTAATATCTCTATGGGAGATGGTTCGTTTGGTCAACATGCTGATTGTCTTCCGCTTCCTGCGTATTATCCCCGATATCAAGGTAGGGAGACATCCGACATACACTGTTTTTGAGAAGGAAAAGGTGTTGTTATTGGAACACCTTCTCCAGGTTACAGGTGTGAGGTTCATTCAGCTTCATATTTTCAATGTATATGAACTTGTGTTCATTAAGTTATGATGTTTCTACAGGACACATATATGGTAAATGAATGCTGCTGAAACATAATCAACAAGCAATCAAATGTAATCAGTCATGTAGTCAATTCATTTAAAGAATTAACACAGTTACATTACTGATACATTGTTAACACATTGATAACAGTGAATAAAAAAAATGCTGCTTAGAAAAACAAAGTCTCAGTCCAAATTATTAAATACTATTTTCTCAATAACAATTAAAAAAACATTTTTTTAAATAGTAGAAAATAAAGAAATACATAAATCACAGGAACAAATTGTGTAAAGTCTATAAGGAAATTGTTAAAACTCAATTGATTATTATGATTATTACTCTTTTATTAAGTTATTTTAGCACAGACATTTGTGTATATATGTGTGTGTATGTATATATATATGTATGTATACATATGTAGGTCTGTATATATGTGTGTGTGTGTATGTATATATGTGTGTGTATATATATGTATGTATATATATGTGTGTATATATGCTATATTGTCCAGTTATTATGAAAATTAATAATTTCATTAATTGTTTCATTGTTGCTTCAGAATCTATCTCATAAAATTATTTTTTTCACCAATTCCATGTCAACATGATTGGTCCTGTTCAGAACAACACCAGATGTCATATTCATCTGTCATTCAAATGATAAGAACTCATTTATGTTGAACACATTTTCTGACAGTACTGAGGCTCAGAATACCCAGTATAACAATAACAATAGGCCTTTAAGAGCTACTAACACAACATCTGGCCTTTGTCGTCAGTGTGAAAGGGTACAATCTACATTTATTCCCAGGTCACATGACTCTGCAGTAGTCATGGGTATTTATCACTTCCAGCTCTGATTAATTGTGATGTAAAAATGACACCAAAATGGATATGTTCATTTTTTTTTTTCCCACGTGATGCTATGAATCTGTGATTTCTTCTGTTTACTAACTTTGTTTTGTGACATTGAACATGACACAACAGGAAAAAACAACAGAAAGTCACTGAGCATCAGACTAAGACAACAGAAAGACTTCTGTGGCCTTTTAAGTTGGTTTACATATAAAAAATTATGTGTGTAACCCAGGCAAGAAGGGACTACGCTTCTACTTGTAAACAAAGTCTGTAAGAACAGATTGACTTGGTCAACACTTCAGTAACAATTGTACAGAAAACAAAAAGGATTGAAAACAGGAATACAAAATCAAACATTTTAAATGTTTTATATAATGTCATGGTCAGCAATATCTTCTCTGACAACACAAAGCTTCATCTACAGACACCGAAGCCTCATCACAAACACGTGTTTCCTGTCATGTCCTTCGTGTCTTTCACATGTTCTGTTTTGTTCTCCAGCTCATGGCTCTGGTTGCAAGTACTCTTCTGGACCTAGTGAAGAACCTAAGAGCCTTTGCAGGGATCCTGGTGGTGAGTAACTTAACCTTACATCAATCAACCATTGTAAACATATGGTACCTGTCACTGTGAAAATCTTTTATCTGACAGGTTGAATAAATCCATGCATTGTGTTTGATTGACTAAAACCTTTTCTACATTCTCTAGGTGTAAGTAAAAACATATTTTATCATATATCAGTCTGTTAGATAAAAAGACTTTTTCTACCTGGTGTACATAAAAGGGTTTTGTTTGAGGTTCCACGGTAATGGATGCTTCTCTCTGTACAGGTGGTGTACTATGTGTTTGCTGTGTTTGGAATCTGGCTGTTTGAAGGAGCCATTAAACCTCCTCCAGAGATAAGGTATGAAGTGAGAACACATAATGGAGACAGTCAAACGGCATTGTGTCTATACACTTCAGGTCAACAGGTTTCTCCTTTTTTGGTTCAGTTTGTTCTTTGAACTCATTTTATCATACCTGAGTTTAAGGTTACTGGAGCTCTTCTGAATCACATCACAAATTAATGTAGGATAATTAGTACCTGAATCCTCAACATTGTTGAATAAAAAGATTTGATTTGAAGACCCAAACCCACTGTCTTAGTGCAGTTTTTTTTTTTTTTTCATTTAACTGTATGGTAAAGTGCAAATCCAGGGCACAGGAGCTGCAATGTTTTAATAAAGCTCACATTACTATAAATGATGCCCCGACCTACAAATCTGATTCTCCAGATGTAAGGGAATAAGATTGTTTGAGTCAGACCCAACAAGAATCACATCATTATTTTATATATTTTGATTAGTGAAATTGAAATGCAAAAATTACAGTACTGCAGGAAACCTGTTATATACCCAAATGCAGAGGCTACAGATTGAGATGCACTATCAATCAGCTGACTGTTTTCAGTGTGATCAGATTGGTGAACGATGGGTTTCATCAGTCATATTCGCACTCGTGCGGCATGCTATGCTTCTTGTGACTAGATTAACACTGCATTAAAAAAAATGTATTTTATTAAGATTGTATGTGTGTGTGATAGCATGTTTATACTTTGTGTGTGTCCCAGCGTGCTCTCCAACACCTCCATGGAGAACATCACCTCTAATTTCACTATTGAGTGTGGCACATACGAGCAGCTCCAGTACTGGCCAAACAACTTTGATGACTTTGCTGTGAGTAACAACAGTCACATTGACAAGAACAAATCTCGGATTGCAATACAGTTATTTTATTGCATATTGTGTTGCATTGTGTGAAGGAATTATTTGCCTGTTGAAGAAAAGATGTAATTCTAAAAAGCATTTGTATAAATGAAAAAAAACTATTTTTTTTCCCTGTCGAGGCCTATCACTGTAATCAGCCAATGGCAGAAACTCCCGGGCCAGACCACGCTCTATGCTTGTTTACTCTTAGTCTGATGCTCAGTGACTTGTTTACTAATCATACACTCTTGGTTGGCATAAAGAGAAATGATTGTGATAAGTGGCACCTGGGTTTTACTGACCTGGCAACATATTGGGTCATAGAACACACAGTGTTGGTTGGTGGATCCATGGAGTTCAAATATAGGTGTGAGACCTGAGTAATGAAAAGTTGAGTTAAAGAACAATGATGTTAACACTGTTAATTTGAAATAAAACCAAAAAGTAACCAAAGTACCCCCCTCTCTTTCTCGCAGGCCTCCATTATTCTGCTCTATGATGTCATGATAGTTAACAACTGGCAGGCCTTCATGGATGCATACAGCAGATATACCACAGAGTAAGGAAACATGCATTTATTTCAATGATGATGACTATAATGATGATGTGACAATGACATTAGTAAGGATGATTTATTTTCCCAGGTGGTCCAAGGTCTACTTTGTGTGTTGGTGGCTCACCTCCTCTGTCATGTGGGTCAATCTGTTTGTGGCACTCATCCTAGAGGTCAGGTCACATGTGAATTTGCTCATTCATTTCAACACTAAAACAATAGCTCCAACTGCAAGTAACCATTGAAATACAATTCTTATTTACATATAAATATATATGTTAGAACATATTGACTATAAATTCACTTGATGGGACATGAAAACAGTGAACTACATAAACTACATATAAAACATGGTGAGAACATAAATTGCTCTGTTCCTCGTTCTCTAACAGAACTTCATATACAAGTGGGACCGCAGTCACAGCTGCTCTGTAACAGATGTAGAGAGGATCAGATATGAGACCTCGGTTCAGCTCATGTTCAAGTATGTTGACACTGCTGCTGCTTTTGTTAGTCTTGTCACTGAAAACTATACTGTGAAGTCATGGCTCACTCCTTGTGCCTGTCCCATTCATCTGCAGGGAGCAGATCCAGGAGCCAACAGAAGAAGAGTTACTCTGTCAACTGCACCAACACCCCCACTTAAACCTACACTGGTGACACAAACACACATACACATCCCACAACCTGTCTGCAATAGACAATAGACTGCTAGTAAATGTGTCTGCTGTGTGGTAGAGGCACTGAGAGGCCAAGTGTTATTGGTTTATTTTAATGTCAATTATTGTGATGAGTAACGACCACACTGAACCAATAGGAAGCACATGTTTTTATAACTTGTCATTTGTTATAAACCAGCAGTTCAAAGATTTCTTGTCAGTATGGCATCTCACTGAGATGAACATGAGTGGGTACAGCTAAAAAAAAACCAAGTTATTTGCCATGACGCCATAAACGACACCAAGGAAACTCTAAGCTTTACTTCACTGGCCCCCAGTGACTTTTGCTCTTTTTACAATTAACCAACAACTTGTTGAAGTTGTGTCTTTGTCTACACAAAGGACCATCTTGTATGAATAGGGTTGTTTTCTCCTGTCAACAACAGTGAGCTAGTGAGAAGATGACAGCAGCTGAAAGTACAAACTTGTGTTGAAATTATTGGGGAAACGAGGCTCTTGCTGTGATCAGGTTTCTTGGGGGTGGGGAATCCACAGCCAGGTTATTAGCAAATTTAGCAAAATATCAACATATATTAAAACACTGCCAGACTCACAAAGGTCTATGAAGCTCAGGGAGGACCACCACTACATACACAGTAATGAAGGAGGAGAACCCACTGGTTTTTGCAGTAATTTGATCTCAGGTTGAACTGATGATGGTTGATGGTTTTCAGCTGTTTTGTCGTATAACCACAGGAAACGCACCCAAGGTGTCCTGTACTGAGCACCCAGACTGCCTCTTCACCAGCTGAGCCACATCAGCTGGACTTGGATGATCCACTCAAACTTGTCATATTGCCACTATTCCATCTACAGCTTCTTCTGTTGATCTCCATGATCAGATCAGAGTGGGTGAAATACAGTAACACTGACAGCAGATGTGATGCTCACACTGTGGCCTGTTTTCAAGCTCTCAATGTTGAAGCAGGAGGTTAAACTGCTTCACTAAGGTCATCGTTGGTTTAGTTTCATCAACTGAATATGACTTAGAAATCTGACAGATCCTCTAACAGAGCACAAACCATGTCAGCAAAATATGTTAAAGAGAAGTCTGGATGTTATTTGATTCATTCTACCTTGATCTCTTATCCTAGAATTATTTTGACTTTTAATCTGTGCTCCTAAAATGTATGGGATGCAGTTGAGAGTCTGGACAGGATGTCCATTGTGCTACAAAACAAATTGACCAGGAACCAGGAAGTACACCAAATTAAAGCCACTGTATACTGTAAACACAATAGTTCATAAGATATAGTTCCAACTGTATATGTCACTCTGTGATGACATTCACTTGTTCCCCAATGGTCTACAGTGAAACTATACATAAACACACAGGTTTTTGGGACATCCTTCCCACTCAATAGTCAGTAAGACACATTAACCAAAAACTTACCATGGTGAAACTAAATTTAGTGTTTCATACTAAAATGTGTATACATACTTTAGAAACACACTATGTCTGAGAACATGCAGCTTTATGCATGTGACTGCTTCACATGCAAGGTGCCTAGAACATATATGGAGGTGTACTTGTGAGAGGTACTTTGAATGAAAATACTTGGGGGACTGGTTGCTGGTGAAGCTGCAGGCTGCACACTCAGGCATTCTGTGTCTGATATCTACTGAAACCAGTGTCCTCACATCTTTGAACTCAGATGGTAAAAAGGAATAAACTCACTGCCTGTGACTCACTCATTTAAATGAGAGATGTATTCCCCTATGTCTTGGTGTTTTTATAAATACAGTTAAAATGTTTTAAATCAGGGTAAAAGATTTTTATACAATGTAACTTGAGTTACACATTGTATTTAAGTCTGCATGTTGTGAACTGCTTGTAAAAATGGTGAAGTGAAATAAATATTTTGAAAAAATTCGTATTGTTTTATTGATATTTATCAGAAGAAACGCTTCAGTACAACAACATCCAACAACATTAAAATGTGTTATCTGTCTTTTACTATACTGTTAATAATCAGACCGACGTGTGTAAAATGTGATTATCAATGTCTATGCTGTGAATCAGAAAATAACCTGCGGTGTGTGTTGTTGATTCCAGGTGGCAGCACCACATCTCCAGTGCGCCGGAAACCGTTCAGATGAAGCGAAAGAAGAGGAAGTTAGACGCTACCCTGCCTCTGATTGGCTCTTCCAAATATTCTCACGTAACCCTAACCATTCACCACTTTTCATGCCTAAACCCAACCAATCAGAGACAGGTAAGGGGCAGGTCTTTGCCTACCTCGGGTAGCGATATAAAGCCTTCAGGATGTGTGCCGCTTCTCTGATCACATGTGGATCGATTTGTTTCCCTGCAACAGATACGGGGTTGAACTGCTTCACTTCTTAGTGGATTTAACGGAGAAATGGACGGTGGGTTTAATTTTTGAACACAGAATTAAAATGAAAGGATAAACTAATGAGAGATGATGATGGTGTTGATCTGTCTCTCTGGGGTCAATCTGTTTCTGGGTTTGTCCCTCAGGTTCATCTATCTCTAGGTTAGTTTGTCCCTCGGGTTCATCTCTCTGTGGGTTAGCCTAATGGCCGTCTGCTTGCCTCAGTGACATGATCAGGTTTCGTGTTTTACTGGTTTTCTTTCTGTCCTGTCAGCAGAAGCTCTTGTTCGAGCCCAAATTCCCCGAGACCTGGTGAAAGATCTTGGTGTTGAGGTGAGCAGATGTACAGTATCTCAGCAGACTGTGAACTGTGTAACTTCCGATACATCATCTCACGTCTCATGTCTTTCCAGCAGAAGAGGGAGTGGCATGAATCAAACATCTAATTATAGCTTTACATCTTTTATATTGGTCAGATACAGCAAAACACTAACCGGCATTTAGATTTGAACATTGAACATTTGAACAAATCAGTAGTAGTAACTAATTTAGTGTGTGTGTGTGTGTGTGTGTATGTGTGTGTGTTACTGTTAAAGATCCTGCCTCACTAACAATTTTTAGAGATGATTACTAGTAATGATAACTGTAAACCTGTCATTCTTAATTAATATTATTTGAAGTGTCAGATTTGATCTGCTAATAGAGTTGATATGAAAGACTCTTCATACTGGACTTTGTTTGTCTTATTGTCTCAGTCTCAGAGCAGCCCTAAGGCGGAGGCCTTTACCCAGGCCTTCCTGAAGAACAGCATTCAGCACCACACACGTCATGATCTTAAGAGCATGTTGACCCACAAGGCTGTAGTCCTGGGCTACTGTAGGCCCAAGAAGGACAGGCTGAAGAGGAACAGCAAGAAATCCAAAGGCCTGAACGCTAGCCAGAAGAGGGTGTTGAAGATCTTCCAGATCAAGCCTGAGCAACAGAGGTTGGTCAGAGACCTGCAGATGGGAATGGTCAAACCTGTAAAACCTGTCCCATTCACCCAGTTGCTCTCCAGCTCCTGCTCTCTTCACTCTTTATTATCTGTATCATTATCATTGTAGATACGAGCTCTTCCTGCCTCTGCATGAACTCTGGAGACAGTACATCATTGACCTGTGTAGCGGCCTCAAGCCAGCATGGTAAACCAGTTTCATCAGATGTGAACACAGATGTTCCTCTTTAACTGAAATACTTGTGATGTATTGTTCAGTGTCATGAACCTGTGGTGTTTTTACAGCACCCCACAGTTTGTGCAGCAGAAGCTCCTGAAGGCTGACTTCCATGGAGCCATCATCACAGGTTGAGTTTAATTTTGTGTGTCAAAAACTGTTATCCACACAACTACACGTCTCAGCCTCACTGTGTGTCATGGACTTCACAACTGGCTCAGTTTATGAAAGTAAAATTAGTGTTCATCTTCACTTGTTTTATCATTTGTTCACTTTGTAATAGTTGTGTGTTTTCAAACAGCTCTATATCTGTATTTGAATGTAGGAAAGCAAAAACATCAGGATAAATTAATATAGATTTGAGCATGCTTTTCTGTACACACAGTCCATTTT
Source organism: Rachycentron canadum (assembly GCA_038496675.1). NCBI lineage: Eukaryota > Metazoa > Chordata > Actinopteri > Carangiformes > Rachycentridae > Rachycentron > Rachycentron canadum. The sequence continues at coordinate 27,170,295 of CM076648.1, read as the reverse complement.
GGAAGAAATCAGACACCGGTCTGATGCAAAATCATTTGAATTAATCATTATTAAATAATTAATTAATCCCATGTAATGACAATAAGAAAACAGACTTTTTACAAATTAATAAAAATGTAAAAATAGAACTATATCACATTGAAGTATTCAGACACTTACACTTACTTTGACTCCTGAAGTTTATTGCTCCTCCATTTCTCTGGATCATGTTTCTACTCCTTGACTGGAGTCAACCTCAGAGCAGAAACATGCAGAAGGAGGAGCTGCCTGCAGAGGTCAGATGAGGTGTGAAAAGGCTCTGGAGGTTCAGGAGCTCAATGGCCTCCATCATCATGACCTGAGGTCAGAACACCCAGAACTCTTCTACAACTGGACCAGGACTAACTCAGACATCAGGGTCTTGGTAAAAAGGACAGAAGGACTCTATGGTCTAATGGAACAAGGACTGAACCAATCGGTCTCTTTTCTCAGACATGTCTGGAGGAAACGGGAGAACATCTCCACCAGGATCCTAGTGCTCAGTGACCATTTCTTTATTAATGAAATGTAACAGTTTTCCTGTCAGTGCCAGAATGAGCCCAACATTAACAATAAGGTGTGCGGTGGTAGGAGAAGAAGCAGACAAAAAAAAGGAGAATTAATGGGCAAACAGAGGTTCTCCTCAGAACATCTGAAACCTCTGTATCCTGATGTTTCCCCTTATTAAAATAAGTACAGTAAAAAGTTCCCCTTTACTTTTTGTCTTAAATGATAAAACAAAGAAAAAACGAACAGTGGATGTGTATTGCTTTTGGTAGATAGTTTACACAGTTTGTCTGTGTGAAGGAAAGTTTATGTGCAGTGCCACTGTGTCATGTGAGCTACTGGCTACTGTGAGCACAGATAGCATTATACTAACGTGTTTGTTTTTTTTTAAATATGATTCTCACAGTGGTCCGATCTAAATGTCCATCATATGTGGGGACTACAGGGATTCTGGTCCAGGAGTTCAAACATGTCTTCAAAATCATCACCAAGGAGGACCAACTGAAAGGTCAGTCAGCTGCACCCATATCATATTAATCGTTCTTATTTATTCATATTTTTTTATTTATTTATTTTTTTTGGATCTAATTAGTCACTACCATGGTAGCAACCACTCTTCCTGGGATCCACACAATTAAACATTACATCATAAAATAAAAAGAAGGAAACATTACACAGCAAAAATATTAAAGACAGGTTTATTATTATTACTAGTAATTATGTTAGTGTTATGTTGTTAACGAGGCAGAATCTGTAACAGTGTAACAACAAAAACAAACAGAAGTACAATAACAAATACCCATCTATAGTCAAGAGAATATTTAATATTGCTAAAAGTGTTAGTACCAGTGAAATTAACTGAACTAACAAATATAAATAGGTTAAATGAATGAAAAATTTATCATTAATGATCATATAGTCAAATATTATGTGGCAAAACATCCTTTTTGCAGAGGGGCTGGTGTTCTGTGCCATTACATATTTCTTTAAACACCTTTTTAAGCAGTTTAAAGTCATGTTCTGACCTAGCTGTAATTGTTTTGCATCTGTAAAGAGAACAGGAGAATACATCACTGTGTCATGGCAGAATGAGTGGACCTGATTGCATAAAAATATAACTGCACTGCACTGACGAGGTCCAAAGTAGTGTAGATCTACTGTATACCTGGATCAGATTAAACACTAATTTAATATCTATATAAACATCTGCAGATTTCTCAATCTATATATATACATGCAAATCTTAATACTGATTAAGACACAATAACAAATCATCATCTTCCTGAACACATTCACAAACCTCAGTACACATTTTTCAACACAGTTACAGTATCTCAACACACACACACACTGAGATACAGTGTGTAAATAGCTACAGTAATGACCTCATCTATAGGTTGTAGGTGGTTGGTCTGTATTAATGTGAATGTTGTTGATCAAAGTAAAAAGTTAAACCAGTATGTTCATATTTGATATTCTGTTTTCTCTCCTTGCTCTTGGTGTGTGACAGTGATGCCTAAGAGGAGCAGTGTATTCGCAGTGGAGATCAATGGCTTCATCTCTCACATCTATGGAAGCAGGTTTGAGCAGCGAGCCAGTGAGCGCTCTGCTAAGAAGTTTAAAGTGAGAGGAACCATTGATTTATGACGGCACTGAGTGCATCATCACTACACATTCTGACTGTACTGCCCTTTACTGGCAAAGAGGAGGAATTACAGCCACCCAACATGAAGCAATAACTCTACATAGTCATCAGATCAGTTTACAGGAAGACTGTGTTACAAACTGGAGCTGTTGAGTTTTTACTGGACAGGTAGATTGTAACAAATAACATGCATTATGGGAACTGTAGGATTGAATGTTTTAAAAAACTGAAGCAGTGGAGGTGGAGTTTTCCTTAATTGTAGTCTTGATTGTTGTATAATTTACCTTTGTTGTACTAGGCTCAGTTACTGGAGTGTGTGTTGGTTACCAGGACCTGGTTAAAAAGCCATGGCAAGCCTGTGGTGTAAATGCTGTTTCTGATTTTCTGTGTGTAAGAAGGTGGCAACGCCCATCTGTTTCTTCCAGGCGCTGGATGAGGCTCAGCCTCTGTTCATGACCTAAACATGTTGACTGGCAGATCTTTGATCCGATGTTTGTGCATGGAAAACATTTTTTATAATTTAAAGACAAATGTAAGAATATCATTTATCTTATGTATCTGTACCAAAACTGTTATATCTCATTAGCTTTTAAGTCTGAGACAAAACGCAGCCCTGAGTACAAAAAAAGATTGTACGAGGAATAGGCAGGCATTTGCTCATGGTGAAGAACCACAATGATTTTTATTTAGCTCACAGAGGGAGGAGCTGTTAGCTGTCTGACAGGAGTTGTGTGTTGAAGTTTTAATATTTGTATACATTTTTTTGTTCAGCTGATTTAGGTAAAATGTGAAGTGTGTTGAACAGTAAAATACAGAGCAAGTATACATTTCATCTTAACTGCATAAGAGAAAATCCGGTCCTCAGCTCATATCTCCCTGCTCACCACTGGTCAAAGTATGTGTGATTATCCCACTCTGTGCAGATCCCCTCAAATGTTTTAGCCTCTTAAGCTTGTTTTGGTTTTACTGTTCTTCGCTCCCATAGTTTTCTCTGTTAAACCCTCTGTTTACTACCCGCTCATCACCCAAAAGCAGCTGAAACAAGCTTTCAGCTAGAATCCAGATGCTCTGGATAGTGGAGACCAAACCAGTTGGCAGCAGAGTAAATGTTACACGAGCATGTCAAGAAAAAAACACTGACACACAACAGATATCAATTCTTGGTCACTAAGAACTTATTAACATGCATGTCTCTTTGACTGTGGCTCACTAGAAAGTGTGATATTTTTACATTAAAATGCCTAAATACAATCAGTAAAAGTAAAAAGTTAATGTTAGGCTATAAAGCAACTGCACAATGGTCATATGACTTTAATGTCACCACCACTAAGCCTCCATCTTGTAGTTAGTTAAGCTCTGACCTCTTCTTCAATCGCCTTTCCTCTTACAAAGTTATTAACAGTTTGTAAGAGTGCATGTATAAACACAACAAGGCTGTTAAGGTTGACTGGTCAATAAATAATTTTTCATGTTCAATGCGATGACATTTAACATCCCTGACAACCTATGTATTCTTATTTAGACACTTGTTAGCAACTGGACTTGTTTGTCAGTTGCTAACAAGTGTCTCAATGATAATACAGGTTTAAAGGTGTCCCTGACTGTTTACTCAAAATCTGCTATATTTTTATTGGATCACTCAGCCAATCAGAAGAACATATCTAAAGTTTCTGTCATTTTCTCCACTGTGTTGATGTGGACAAAAGCGGGGTGGTAGTTGTTTCCGTAGAAGTCACCACACATCACTGAAGAAAACCATGGGCATTTTAAGAAGACGGAATGACAGCTACTCCACCTACATTAGGAGATCACATGCTACAAAATCACATGGTTTGGAGAAACTCAACTTAAAACTAATATTATGAAAGTGAAAACAAGTCCTAAAAAAAACTAAAATATCTGCAGCCAGCACATCATTATATGTGATATGATTGCCTTGCATTGCCTTGCCTTACAGATCACACTAAAATATGTACATTAAAGTCTACGTCTCTTAAAACCTGAATTCTACAGTAATGTATGTGAGGGAAGGTAGATTCGAGTAAGGTCACAGAGTTATTTAGCTAAAAAGCAGCATTAAAGCTGATACATAATAATACAGGACAGTTCTCTGTCTTAACATTAAAGTTCAAGGTTATGGTTCAAGGTCATGGTTTTAGAGTAGTAAAGAAGAAGGTCTGATAATTAGCAAAACATTAGCAAAATCCCAGCGATTTCAAACTACATGGTATTGGATTGGTGAATGGTCTGGTAATTCCCATATTTTAGGGAGAACTAGAGGCATTTCTGATACTCATATCTGAATCAGAAATTATGTGAAATCTATTACATTTTTGAACTACTTGAGACCAACCTGTCTTCTGCTGGGCAAACTGAACGTCTCAATTCAAATTCAGAGAACTTCTGATCCCCATATGAGGAAGAGCTGAAAGATCAAAAGAAATTAAGCAATTAAAGATATAATGCTGACACAACACTGAGGTTGCAGTGGCTCTCCACCATGGGAATCAGCATTGTCACGTAATATTCAGGTCAACATAGTCTCTGGAAGATGATGTAGCACAACACAACATTACTATATCTATTTAATGATCTAAAATGAAAAACTGGTAGTAATTTCAAAATTATGCCCTTTGAAAGAACAAGGTAATAAGCTCAAAAGGAGTTAATCGATGAGTCTGTGTCTGATCTGTATAATGATACCCCCACCATAGATCTGCAAACCTTCCTTTTTTCCTGTTTCCAGAAAGCAACCCTGGACTGTGAGGGCCACTGCAACCTAAAATATCAAGAGTTAATGTCAGGCTTTGATGTCAGACCCCAAAAATCAAGGAATGACACACTCAACATTTTATTAATGATCATACATATAGAATCATAGACCCACATAGACAGTTTCTTCACCAAGAGCAGCCTCCACAGTGTTTGTACCTGTGAACATCTAATCCACAGGCGATCACACTTTTATTTTTCATATAACCACCATTGGTTATTATTATTATTTCTGGGCCTTATCAGATTGTATTATAGAAAATGTAAAGTAGAACTAAAGTGTTGATCATATATACTGCATCTGCCCTTTATTTACATATAGACATGGAACTAGGTGTGCAGGTGAAGTTGCAGCAGCCAACTCCCATTGCATCGTTGGTGTTGCCTACAATGCTCACATTGGAGGTAAAGTTCTGTCCATTGGAGCTTTTCCTCTACATTCAAAAGTATTGCTGATTACCATAGACTTAATAATTGGCAACATGATCACAGGATTTTTGGTTGATAATAAATCAAAATTAAGTAGTTTGAACTATTTTTGTATGTATTATGTGCTTATGACTTCACTGTAGCCTCATCAATACTTCACAACTTTAGAATACACAATATAGCAGACAGGCAGATGAAATAAAAAATTAAAAAAAAAACGTATGTAGTTCAACAAATTATAATCTTGTCTTAAATGAAGAAAGAAATTATAGAGCAGGTAAAGACACTGATAGAGCCAGTAAAGATATTGATGTTTTGACTGTCCACTGGCCAACCAGGATTTGAACTAATAATGCCTATGGCCTGTCCACCTGCACGCTGGTCTCATTTTATTCTTTGTCAGGTTCTATCCAAAAAACAATTTCTTCAGTGAAACAAAGTCACTTTAATCTGTACGCCACATACTGCACAGTGCCATCTTGCGTGTGGGCAGAGCTTATGTGTTCATAAACATGGGGTGGGCCATTTGTTTAACAGGAGGGACTTGCACATACAAACTGCACTACAAATGTGCACTACAATGCTCGCATTAATACTCCTGCATCAATAAGTATGTTGCATTTTGGAGCACACACTGAGCAAGCCAGTCCTTTTCTTCACATCATTTCCATTTCTAATCCTTGGGGAAGCCCTTGTTCGACTGAGTATTTCATCCCTTGATAGAACATGGTAGATTCCCATGTGGTTGTTCTGATTACTTCTACTACAAATGGAATACTTCTCCTATATTGTTTATTGGTAAGTTTTACCTATTGTTGTGCTATTTAAGCAGTTATAGTTTTTCCTGTCCTTAATTCTGTGCACCATTTGTTTGTACATGTTTTTTTTTTTTTTTATCATTACTATTACAATTACTAATAGGGTGGCTGTAAATCTTGCTATAGTTAAGGCCTTGGATGACTGTATAGGTATTGCTGTCCTTGATAAGTAAATGCAAACAAATATTGTGAATCCGGATGCAATGGTACACTAAAAATGGTGAACGTAAATCATGTACCATCGTGTGTCAGGTGTAATATCCGAGGGTAATGTATGAGTGTCTCAGCATCAACAATGGAATTGATAGCTCTTAAATCATGCACACATCAATAGTCATTGGATAATGGTAGTGAATACTGTCCTCTATATGGTAATCTAGCTCCTGCTTAAAGCTTAATACACATAGACTGTGCTAATTTAATTACCCACATCTGTCTTATGTTTTGACCAGACATCCTGAATGATGTGACTCGTATCCTTGTGCTATTAATAATGTGACATGAGGAGTGGAGTAACAGACTTGAAACCACTGTTCTAGCTCAGGTGGAAGTGTCACAGCTGCTGCTGATGCCCTTGTGGTCCAATGTGGTTTCAGTTTTTCCCAGCATTTTTCATAGTCTGTATGCTCTTGCTTTTCATCATACATGAGAGTGCAATGAAGTGATAGTTTTGGTTAATCTGCATCATATATTTTATTTATTATTTTTGTGCCCAAGGTTGGCATGTTTTCCACTCCTGGAGTAATTTTGATTATTTTATTATTCAGAGCCAGTATACTATAGTTTGAACCTGGCTTGGTGCCTCTTGTTGTGTCTGAACTGGCATCATGGAGTCATCAGGGAAATCCACATAGAGGCCTGCACATGATGTTGGTGGGAGTGTTCTCAATATAACAGCGGTGAAACTATAGTTTTTCCTGAAATCAGCACTGAGACTAGCTGTGTTAGTGGTATCATTTGAGTTTTCCTAGAAAAACCAATAGTTTTCACTTTCCCCTGGAGATGGTGATTTTTGAGACAGTTTTTCAAATACATGAGCAGGTGGCCCCTGTATCAGTCATAAAAGAGCATTCTTAATTTTGAATTGTCACCACTATAGTGGGCTCACCCTGTGGTTGCAATTAAACAACTGGTGACATCAATCCCCCCTCAGGCTCGTCTGGGGGAACCCATCCATTTGTTTGTTGGACAGTCCCTCCAGTGTTGACCTGGTTAATTACGGCCCCAAGTTTGTAATTTGCCTAGCTTTGTTTCCTGGTACTACTAGTGGTAGTTGTGCAGCATGGAAATAAGCAGGGTCTTGATGTCTCCCAGTGCCAACATCACTCCTGCTGTGATCCACTTGTTTGCTCCCTCTCCTTCCTTCTCTATCAATTACTCATAGATGACACTGCACTGGCAGTTTCTTGCCATTCTCCATCAAGTCTGTTCTCTTCTTGTCTCTGTGTGTTTATGTTTTTATCAGTTGTTTGATTTCTGCTTACTTATTATTTTTATATTTATTTACTTATTTATTGTCTCCAGAGTCTCTGGTAGACTGATTTTTCCAATCTGCTTTAATGCCTGCAGTGTTCACTTGACATTCCCAAGACCTGTCTGTTTTCCACCATGTTTATTTCTTCCTTTATCAACTATTGCATTTTGACCCTTCAAAAGTCATTTTATAGTCAGCTGCATCTTTAGTGTCTGATTTAGTTACTCTTTCAACCACTTATTGATATTTTCTTCTATCACTTTTAATGGAAGAATTTTAATCTCAACTGTCTGTTTGTTTTCTCCCTCTGGTCACCTTATTTGTCAGATGGAGGTGATATATAGAGGTGATATAATGTTATGTGTAATCTGCCTTGTTCCATATGACACCATCCTGGGACTCACTTCCCTCTGAATATACACTTGACCCATCATCCATAATCCCTGTTGTTATGCTATCACTATAAAGATGTTCACCATCTTCTTCATTTTCTTCTTCCATTTTGGTTCACTTGCTTATTCCATGTCAGTGTGAACATTTTTATTCCCCTTCAAGTTTCATTCTATTTCATGTTTTTTATCTGTCAGCTTGGAACTGTCCCACTCCAGGCTTTTTTGGTGTGTATGGCGTGTGGCTTGATGACACTGTCAGGCCAAGGTGCAGTGGGTTGTTTTTGTTGTTTCTTCTTTATCAGTGCTCTCCTGTTTTTCTCTCCTTTCCTTTTCTGTTTTCCTGTTTTTCTCTCCTTTCTTTTGTGTCTGTGCTTAGACTGCATAGCTGGCATCCCTCCAGTTTGACCATCTTAACACTTCTCTCTTTCTGGCTCACTTCCTTTCTTTTTTACACTGCAGACCCACCTCCTCTGGACATTTTGGCCCCCTGTGTATCCTTGTTGTGCACTGGTAGCTAATGATCCAAGTATTTCTGGCTCCGTGTCAGTTCTTTATGTTCTTATCAGTACTGATATATGGCCAACAGTGATACCAGGCTTGTATTTCTGTCCTCTGGTAGAAATAGATTCTAGCCTCTCTGCTCTGCTCTCTCCCTCTATATTTACATGCATTGTCGACAATATTTTTAGTAGTATTTACATGCACCATTTACAATCTGGCCAGTTGTAACTTTCCCTAAGTGACACATGCATTAAATATTGGCCCCATTGCCCATGCTGGCCCATGCCTGTCCAAAGTATTTCAGCAATTAGCTGAAATGCTTCAGCAATGACAAGCAGGTGGCCACAGTGGCCACACACATCTATCATATATCTCAGCAATACACCCATAACAGACCTCTGTTTACCTGAAGTGGTCCAGCACTCAGCTGTACCACTACAGCATACCAAGAACAGTATCCACATATGTGTGTGTACACATTTAACTTCTTATCATATCTCTCTGCAGTTTGCCCATGTTAGCCCCTTCCTTCAGTAGATGAAGAGCAGTATCCGACCATGTTAGCCCTCTCCTTAACTGGCTGCCCTAGGGACTAGGAGCAGTATGGAGCTAAAAATACAGTATCTGAAACACATCTTTTATACCATTCTCTTGGGTGTTAGATACACCCTTTTTTTATAAAAACAATCCATCTTTGTCTTTTTTATTTTTTAATGGGATCAGAAAGTCATCAGTTCTATCTGCTTCTCTCTACTTTTTGTCACCATTATTTCCAGTGGTTATCTGATTCTATCTTTTAAAAACTTCAACTAAAAATCAAGTCACAAACTTCAAATTCCATAATTCTATCATAATTATTAATTCACTAATTCACTAATTATAATTATTAATCATAATAACATAAGCATAATTACAAATTGAATCAATTTCTTAATATATTTTGTCATTTTGTCAATATATAGTTTATTCTAAGTGAAAATTACAATAACAAATGGTTTTAACATGTATTTATTAATAACAGGACAGGACAAATGCACCCCTGCCATGTGCAATGATATACTGTAAGGGATCCAGCTTGAAGAACCAGCGAGTACATTATGAGTGTAGTCTCATATGTTTCACAGAGACCTGGTAAAACAGCAACACTCATGATTGATGTGAACTGACAGTAACTTCACTGCAGTGCAAGCAGAGACAGAGACACCAGAGCAAGTGAAAAGAATAAAGGTTGAGGAATGGTTCTGCTTGGACAATGTGTGTGCAACTTAAGTTGAAGATGTGATTAAAGCAGGTGAAAGAGAACTACAAAGAGAAACCTCATGGTGAGCAACAGAGGAGGGATCCCTCACCCAGGACGGGCAGACGTGCAAAAGATGTTGTATACAGACAAGAAAACAGGTAACAATACAGAATATGCACAGATGGAAATGGTGTGCAGGAGTTAATGAAGGCAGTTTTTTGTTGGGAGGGAAGGCAGGGAGAGTCAGGCAGCTTAATGGGAGTAATGGGTGGTAGACTGGTTCCTGGGAGCGAAGGGCAGGTCGGTTTAACAGCAGGGGTAAAAGGGAAAGGGGGTAATGCAGGGGGCGGTTGGTGGAGAGCGATGGAGCTTCGGTGGATCTGTGGAAACACAAATAGAGAGAGAGGTGTGTGGAAAAGGATATAAAGAGAACAGCCAGGCAACATTAGGTGATCTGTACAAAGCCAGTGAGTTCATCAAATCTGACCTGGAAAAGCAACAGCTGTGAGGATGGTGTGTGTCTGAGGCTGTCAGAAAATGATAATGAGCACTAATACAACTCTGAATCGTGCCGCATCCAGAAATGCTTGTGTTACACAGCTATTGTCATGTGTATCAGGAAAAAGCAGGGAGAGTGTAAAGGCTGAGTTTTAGAATGGACCCAGAAGCAGGCACAGACTCAAGGGGGGAAATTGGTTGAATTGAGACAAAAAAGTGAAGTAAGGCAGCAGAGGGAGGAGCAAGCAGGTGGATGGCAATCCAGCTGGACAAGTGTATGCAGGAACGGTGGGGAATGGTTTTCTGGCACAAGGAACACTGGAGACCACGGGAAAGCATTTGCCAAGAAAGAATACCACTTATATAGATGAAATCAAGAGATGGAACAAATTAGTGACGAGTGGAAGGAGGGATGGTAATTAAGTACTTGTAGCTGATGATTAGATGAGTCGCAGGTGTGTCGAGGGACCAGGCGAGTAGATGATTAAGACTCGCCCCCAAACCAAACACAGAGGCAGGGGAGGAAAGGTAGGGATCACAGGCAGGAGAAACAAAAACACAAACAGTACCCCGTCCTCAACAGGTGCCACCAGTTGCCGATAGAAGTGATAAGGGGGACATTCAGCATAGTCCATGAGGAATCCAAGAGCACACCTTAGCCTGCTCTGTCTGCACCCGAGGCATAACAGAATGCTTGCCATACCTGGGAGGAGAACTGTGGGCCCGGTCTGAGACAATACCCTAGGGAATTCCATGCAGGCTGAAGATGTGGAGTACCAAGAGGCCCACAGTCTCAGTGGCAGACAGCAACTTGGGGAGAGGAACAGAGACTGGGAGTACAGACAAAGTCCACAGAGCAAGGGTGACTGGTGATCGGCAAAAGACAGAGGAGACCTGTGGGGGACTGCTCTCTCACCAGTACTTGCTGCGGTGTGTGTACACGGGATCTGAGCATGGAGAGAAAATCCTATCATGGTAGTATCAGAGTGAGATCTTTTAGTTAGCTTTGATCTTTTAGTGTATGTTTTTTTATTACTTATTGCATGGTGTTTTTTTTTTTTTGTTGTTGTTGTATTGTGGTGATGTTTTTTTTTTGTTTTTTTTATTATTGAAAGAAAACTAGGACTAATTGTATCTCACCCCTTGCCAGCTCAATATTGGACAAGAACTGAGTGCTGTTAGGTTAATGGGACACAGGTCAGCAGGGGCAAAGGATGCAAAGAAGCAGTCAGGACACAAGGGAGGCTGCAGATACATTTTCAGGCACCTGGTATTGGAGCAGGCCAGAAGCCACATTCATTGCAGTAACGCAATGGACAGATTCACCAGTGAGAGCGAGGTTCAGACGAAACTCCAGACAGGTTGCAGTGGGAGGATCCAGGCTGAAGAAGAGACTTAGTTCAATGCCAAGAAATCCGCATTCCCCTTGTCCTCTAAGACTTGAGTACCCTGACTCCCCCTTTGCTGTACTGACTTACTGCCCTTTGAGATATTGGACTTGTACACTCAATTTTTTGGACAGTTTTAGTGTTTATTGAACATTTTAATCAGTTGTTCTCTAAAGACTTCCAGGATGTCTTGTCAGGCAAAAAAAAAAAAACATTCAAGTGTTAGATGTCATTTTTGCCTGCCTCTCACGTGACATCCTTACAAAACCCAAACAGTGACACTAAATCAATGCATTATTCCCTCAATTTTAAATACTCATACTTAAATGCAGTATATTTCTGAACTCAGCTTGGATAGAACGCACAAAGTGAAAGGAACCAAATGAGCCACTGCAGCAGAGAAGAAGCTGCTGCTGCCACTGTAGTGCCAAGCAGTGTGTAAAGAGGAGACTCTTAGTAGACGATCTATTAATATCTATTATCAAGCATGTCACACTTTGTAATGTTTTATTCGTGTTTTAAATACAACATAGCAACAAAGAGCAGGGGGAAGACAGTTTGAGAAGTCTCAACTCAGATTGTAAGAGTGTCTGAGGAAATCTGTTGTGACTGATCACAAATTATCAACACATGATGTGTCATACAGTGATGCTTCTACTGTGTTAGATAAAACATTTAAATGAAAACACTAGACAAAGTGTGTGCTTGTGTGGTTCCCTTTCAACACATTAAATGTAATTAGAAAAACTGAAAAACAAACAATGAAAAACATTATGACCTAAACGCGACTATAAATGCCTGAAAATGACACATTAATTGGTACATTCTATCAGTCTGGTCTGAGGGCTTCAGTTTGGGTTAGTTGAATATATGTACAGCAGGTTGTTGAACATATTTGACTCGCCAATGACTAGACACGTGACATAGTGAACATTACAGTCACGTTCTTCAAGGTTTTATCCAGTCACTCTCACATGTTTTTGCAGTTTGGTAAATACAACAACAACAATAATAATAATAACAATAATAATAATAATAATATTCAGCCTTAGTGCTTGAATAGTTTAAAAGCTGCATAACAGTAAATGTGTATTAAGCACTGCCTTTCCATGTCTGACTGATTTGTGTGTTTGTGTGCAGGTCTGACTGTGTTGTAATGAGATTGTGATGTTTGAGAGAGTGAGAAGGTCATAGGTCAAGTGATTGAATCCCTGAAGCAGATGGGAGAATGTTATGCAGGGTAGATGCTATTACCTGGTGCTTCTTCCATCAAAAAAATTAAGAAACCAAAATGTCCTTTTAAATTATTATTTCACCTTGATATGTATGATTGTTCAGTCCCACTTGTTATGCAAATATGATGACTCAATATGAGCGCAATAAATTGACCTTTCAGTGAACCTGTCAGCACTCCTGTGCTTTGAAATTAACTTTTCATTTCATTTAGAGCTGCTAACTCTATGCTGAGCAGCTATATCAAATTTCTGAGGGGGAAACTATTTCATTTCAAAATCCTCTGATGAATGAAACTGAGCATCTGAACAACACAAAAAGGTGTTAGTGGATTTTATGAAATTAACACACTCACTGTTTAGGTAGATGTGAGATTTACACATCTATCCCCTCACAGAGTAACATTGTCATTCATTCATTCATCATCACAACGATAACAGCCTCATAGTTGCACTAATCATCAAAAACTTTGTTGTAGATTGGGTCCTCTGAAGGACTGAACTGGGACACAACTAATATGTTTTTCTTTTTTATGCTTGTTCTGCTCAAGAAATATAATCAGTTAATACAGCCTTCAGAAATTTTCATTTCTGACCTAGTGTCCGATTCAGTGAGGGTAAACAGCCCATTGTGTGAGTGTCTCCAGCAACTCAGCCATGTGAGAGGGAGCATGACATTATAATAATATCTTGTATTTATGATATAGATCTTCCAGTTCATTACAGTAAATAATATTGTGATTGTGCTTTCAGGCATGAAGCTGCTGAGCATCGTTTGACTGTTTGTTCATATACAACACAAAAGTAAGAAACAAAAGAACAGTATAAATCAACAGGCTGCTATTGATTCAACAACCACAGCACACGTGTGTCTGACCACATCACGTCACAAGAAAATACATCAATTAATTCCTCGGTTTGTACAGAACTGTGCAAAAAGATTTAAAAAAAGGTCTGGATTTTATTATAGAGTGATGGCAGGAAGGGTAACTCTCTCCTCAGCAGGACTGTCTGGACGGACTGACAGAGGCTGTCTTTAGTACAAAAGCTGCATTCAAGCCCTGTGGGATAAGTGGCATCTATCAATTTGCTGCATTAAAACACAGTTCACCTCAGGCTGCAGACATCAACAGAAACATTCCCCCAATGCAGCTAATGGCTTGTTCCTTTCAGTTATACATAGACCATGTTTTTATGAGTATTGTCTTGATGTCTTGTTGGTAGCAGACACTGTAATGTCCGACTTAAAATGTAACAAACAAATTAAAAACGTGTTAAAAGAGGCAAAAAATCAGCTGGGGACATTATTCCTGAACAACGGCAGCAAGTGCTTTTTTAGCTAATCATGACAATGCTCATGTGTTAACCTTTAGCAGCCGGCTGTAAGCAGATGATTCATTTATTTACAGTCTGTGCACGGGAAGTGGTATTTGCTTGTTGCTTGTTGCTCAGATCCTGACACAAGTTAAACCGGTAGTTGACAGGTACTGGTTTAACAACAGTTAGTGTGCGAAATGGGCCGTGAGCGGGGCTGCGGTGGGCTCTGTGTGGCCAATGAGGGGGTGGTGCAGTTGTCCTGGTTGTGGTTGTCCTGCACTGCAAGTCTTTTGCCCTGCTCCTCCTTCATGAAGAGCTCTACCATGAGGATCTTCTCTTTGTGGATCTGCAGGCTGATGTCCTTGGGGATGTCTGGAATCAGCCAGTCCACAAAGTCACTCATGAGCATCACCACGTTCTGCAGTAAACAGAGAGCAGATATGAACACCTCAGAGATGAACCACAGGATACTGTGACAGGAACATTAAGGACTATTACACAGTATATTTATGTTTCATTTTACTGACTGAACTGAGCTCTTCATTTGTGATCTGCTGAACACACACACACACACACACACACACACACACACACACACACACACACACA